>CM073772.1:81267091-81341098 GCA_037158775.1 Hetaerina titia
GTGCTAATACTTTCCAGTTGGTATTGAACCGAGGACATCGATCCAGAATTGCAGCACAAGATCCTCACTTTTGGAAGTTAACCCTGTCAGTCTGAAATGTGTATATTTTTTGTGAGTCAACCTTGATTTCTTTTGCGAAGATCCTCGGCCAATTTTTCCCACCTTCGACACACATGTCCGCCCCCGACGAAATAATAAATGATTACCCTCACGGCGTTCGAGGGTTTTTTTCATTTATATTCAATCGTCATTCCTATCAATGGTCTTTGTACTTCCTGGCTATTGTTTCATTGCCAAATGCAAGCTTAATCTTACTTTTCTCAAATATTTCATCGTTAATATCGCTGTCACTGAAGTACCAACTTAAACGATTCTCATTACCTGTAAGGTGTAGATACAGTCGATTGATTAATCCTATAACAGAATAAGTTTCAGAGTATCAGGCTTGATGTGGTGGATGAAATCCACATAGAAGAATTAAATAACTATAAACTGTTTCACACAGAAGGAAACTTCAATACAATTCGCGCGTAGGCTTAATGAGCAATCGCCAGTTAGAAAATCTGCATCTGATGGTAGCTCTCGTCTTTTCTAATGAGTTCCGCATTGCAGAGTGAATTCGAGCGTCGAATTAAACTTTTTATTCAGAGGAAAAATATAGTTTTTTAATTTTCCGACCTTACAAGGTAGAGAATTTAGTATTTCACTGGATTGTCTGAATATATTTTATTGGATAAATACAGAGAAATATTGAATTCAACAGAATTTACATATGGCATTATGTACCAGACAAGATTTTCTCCGATCAAGAAGGTTAAGAAGCATGCTGCATGGCGATAAATTTATTGGGTGACCCTCTTCGACGGTCGTATCACATGATATCATTTTGTAACGCAAATCAAAGTGTCAGGGACGTACATGTGTTGCACACCTTTTGATTTTACCGGTAGTATCTTTATCAATCAATTAATTCTGACATCCTTTGTTTACTAGATAAACCCTACGTATTTGCCTTTTTCTATTTAACCAGTAACAAACTCTGGTTGTTCTTAGTTTTGTAGCCCAGACATTTCCGGTAGAACGTCTCTTGTGGGCCAAAAATAAAACAAAATCATTTAAATGTAGTAGAACTCTGCTAGCGCAGGGTTTTCTTCCAAACTTCCAAAATATCTAATTCCAACCTCCCGGCATTTTTCATGTTATGTTACATTATGACAGAAATGACCGTAGCATTCGTGATGTCATTCCGTTAGCCGACCATCGTACTATATATACACGTTGGCATCGCCTGTAAGTAATGGGATCAAAGAATTAAAAAAAAAACTATTCAGTTATAACTAGTCATATATGATAGAGGCACTATCCTTTTTCAAACGTTTGAATTAGCGCGACATGCAGTACTCTCGCTGGTCAACTCGATGACTGCGAGTTCAATTCTTACTCGGGGAGATGATATCACCTTCCATGGCTGCAGTTTTGCTTAACTGAAAAAGCACCGAACCGAGTCGTTGGCGGAAAAATTCCGCAGTTCCACACTCAGTAGAGTCGTCGAATTGTTCCAAAGGTAATGCTAACCCAGAGGTCGCGGTTTCGAGTCTCTTATCGGGCATAAATGTCGTGATAATTCCGATGATCCTGGTCGCTGCGAAACAGATTGAAAAGCAGAGAGAATGTTCATCTGACTTGCTCCAGCGATAACGCCAAAGACCCGCAGATAAAACTATTTTTAAAATAAAATGTGGAGTCACAGAAAAATTAACGAATAAAATACAAAGGTATGGGGAAAAACATTTATCCACAAATCAAGACAAGAATCCTTCGGACCAATATCGAAAAAAATGAAAACCATGGAAAACTTCGAAAACATGGGGATCGATTAAATAAAATCGAACTCGTGAGAGGGCTAGGATT
The DNA here is from genome assembly GCA_037158775.1 of Hetaerina titia. Taxonomy (NCBI): domain Eukaryota; kingdom Metazoa; phylum Arthropoda; class Insecta; order Odonata; family Calopterygidae; genus Hetaerina; species Hetaerina titia. The sequence continues at coordinate 81,269,003 of CM073772.1, forward strand.
TTGGTGGAGGGAGTTAGGCGCAAGAGGGGATGAAGGAGGGGTGGGATTACTGACGCAGAGACAGGTCGCCTTCCCTCCCTTCCCACAGGGTCGGAAATAGGAGAGAAAAGAAAAATAAAAAAAATAATAATGAACGGAACGGAATGGTCCGCGAACGTCCATGATTCAGGGTCTTAATTAAATTTGAAGGATGACGGGAGGACGCAACCCAGCTCTTCTCGTTATGGGAAATATAGCGACCGACTAGGACGGGGGCGAGCGGGGCCAGGGGGAGGGGGGAGGCGAAGGGCGGTGGTGGAGACAAGCGGGGTGGGGTGGGAGGGAAGGAGAAAGAGGAGAGTCGTGAAGGGGAGGAGGCGCCGCGAATGTGGGACCGCGATAGTGTTTGACGGAGAAGGACCGTTGAGGGTGGCGGTGGAAATAAACGAAAAGGTCACGAGGACGCAACACCGAAAGTTGAAATAAAAAAGTTCAGAAAAGCCAAGGAACTGAAAAGGATGATGCGAGAGAATCGAACGAAAAGGTTATCCAAATATAGAGTGGCCGGAGTGAAAGAATTCCGAAACTCCGTTCGGTAAGAAAAATATCATCGATGAGGGTCAACCGGGGAAAAAAATGATTGCATAATTTGGAAGGGAAGAGAGGAATGGCGATGTCGTTTATTTTCTCGTCGGTAGATGGAAGGAATTCTGGGAATGGGCGTGTGAAATGGTAGATACACGTAACCCTCTCGGTCACGTTATTTTGAGCAATTGAAAAGCACACGAACCACCTGGTTAAAGTTCGATCACGGCGCGATTTACCTCCCGAAGGATTCGGATTCCACTCACGTATCAAACAAAGGGAACGAAAAAGGGCACTTAAAAGGAGAAGCGAGGAAGAAAGATCTTTCCGTGCCGAAGACGCGATCCGAGCAAATGAGGAAACGAAAAACTACAAAGCTTCAACAAGTCGTCGCGATGAGTACCCAAGAGAGGGAATGGATTGAGGAGAGAGAGAGAAAGAGAGAGAGGGTTGGAGATGGGGGAAAAAAACTCGTCACAAATTCTTTCCATAAATATGCACCATGGGGTAAATCGTTAGTGGCGAGGCAGCGTATATCAGAGATGGGGAGACTTGCAGCCGGCGGGCCGAGCGTTACGGCCCGCTGAGCACTTTAAACTCGCTGAGAGTACCAAAAATTGGTTCGCTCGGCGAAAAACCCTTATAACAAGCTACCGAAACCCTCATTACACCTGGTCCGCCTGATAAGATGCAAGCGTGTACTCATACCTGCATTCCCTCTTGCGAGTACTAACGACTCACCGATTTGGGAACGCTTTAAAATGCCTGTGTAAAACCGCATTTCCGTCCCTTTTACCCATCATTTTTCCCATTCTTCCACCAACGTCTCGCTTTCGAGGGACATGGACTCCATTTGTACCTTATATACGAACTGCTTTAATAACCATTTTGATCCTATCCACAATTTTGCCGCTCGCTGTGACCGATTCTTCATTTTGATTAAGGCGTTTCTTGCTCGTATCGTTTAAAATGAAAAAAATATTAATAAACTCGGAGGTCGGTTTTAGAGGTAAGGTTAGAGAACACATAAAACCAATGGCATGTGATATTCATACATTAGAGTACCGAGCCAGTTCTTTTGCCTATGTTGTACACGGATATCCGTGTCCAGGAATATACGGTACCCGAAAAATTCATAGCTTGGGTGAAGCTGATGGAGTGTAAAATCCCATGATGTCGAGCTCGAACCCTGCTGTCAATAAATATATATGTGTGTGTGTATATATATATATATATTTATTTATTTATAAATACAGTAATCAACCCGAAGGTGAGCGTAGCTACGGTACGGCGTGGAAACGTGGTCATTGAAGGAGGATAGACGTAGATTGGAGGCTTTTGAAATGTGAGTGTGGAGAAGAATGGATAAGGTGAAATGGACCGAAAGGAAAACAAATGAGGAAGTACTAGGAATTGTGGGTGAGGAGAGGGGTTTGTTGGGAGATATCCTATGGAGGCAGGAAAAATGGATGAAAGGCGTATTGATCGGCAGTGGGATGTGGAAGGCTGTAATAGAAGGGAGAACGTTAGGCAAACGAGGAAAGGGAAGGAACAGGATAGGGATGTTGGACGGGATGAAGGGAGGAAAGAAGTACATAGATATGAAGAGAGACCTGATGTAGAGTAGGTTGCTCGATTGTGTTTCGTTAGGTGTCACAAAATATTTATTCGGTAGTTGTGTCCCCTCGAAAACCTACCTTATCCGGTAGATTACCTTATTTTATATTTATATTATTAAGGGTGCGTACCAAGAGTAATACAAATATTTTTAAAGTAATTCATTTAACATATTTACACAAACACTTAAAATTCTTCAAATTACTCTCCTTGGGCCCTTGGACATTTTTATATGTACAAAATATTCCCAACAGTTAAGAATAACTTAATTTTTGATGTTTCATGCCTGGTGAGTAATCACTCTTCATAATTACAGGTACCTTGTGAGCCACACACCATAGCAGTGGCTTGCAAGGTACTATGTCAATAGATAGATGACTGAAAATACCCCACTGCGATATTCCCGCAAATCGATCCCTATCGTCCCTCGTTAATTATTCTCTGATTCCCTCTCATTACCGGTCCTCGAACTGTGGAGATTAAAAGACCCCGATTTGCTTTCCATTCCGACGTCGTCATTTAGCCTCGCGAGGATCGTAGTAGGGAGGTGGAAAAACGTTTCCCCGGGACGCGAAACGCGACTTGTCATCATTAATGGGCCGATTTGAATTCATGTATGGGGAAGGGGAGTGGGGGGGGGGGGGGGAGATATCTTAAACGAGGATTTTCTCCCCCTCTCACTCCCTCCCCTTCATGATTCATTCTCGCTTTCAACCCGTCAATTGTTCCGGCTTAGGGGATTATTCCGTCGCCGTCAAAATTTCCCCGGCGAAACCCCTGAGCATGTGGCATTGTCGCCATGGGAGAGCAGTGAGAGAGGGTGATCTCCGTCGATGGGGTGAGGTGTCGAAGGGGTTGCATAACTTCGAGGGGAGCGAAAGGTGCCGCGCCGTCGCGCCATAAATTCCATCAAAACTCCGTAATTGCACTTGAATGGGCAGCGTTTGGAATTCTGAATACGACTTCGGGTGCGTGGACAAAGGGAGGACGGTTATTTTTTTTTTAATCGTATCAATGGTGGAAAAGGGAGAAACAAAGGGTGGTGGTATGAAGGTAAAAATAAGAGGTCATAAAGGAATGGTGACTGGTGGGGGCCGGTAGCTCGCTGAGGAATCCGACGACGCTGATGAATTCAATGCCACCCCATTTCGAGGTGTTTTCTCCAGCAAATGGTTTTTTTTGCCCTAAATTTACCAACCAATCTTCACCTTCTTTCTATTATCACCGTCGACAGCCATTGACGACACATAATTATTATTATGCCTTTTAGAATACTACAGTAACAATGAATTGTAAACCTGACATGGGAGCCAAGGATACTCGTTAATATTCAACTTTAGCGTTCATTAGTGGAAAAGGAAGTATGTACAATACACCCACGCAAATCCTCACTCGCTTGATCGGTACGGGAGTATTCGCTTAATAGGTACGGACTCGTTTAATCGGTACATCCATGTAGTTTTGGTGGTTTATTGTGGGTTCACAATATGGCTGCACTATAGTTCTTCTGCCAAAAAAATGCATTTTGCTTGAAAGTTTCTCTGAACATGGAGGAAAATGATATTTAAATAATTCAAATTTTTAAAAATAGTATTGTTAATTATGCATCGCCAGTGTCACGTGGAGCAAATATTTCGTATTTTCAACGAAGTTCCGCACATTACCTGCATAGTCATCTATTTGTTTTAAGTCCTTCTAGCTGTAAAGTGGCGAGAAATGCAACGCTATCAAAAAATTTTGTGTTAAAAGGAAATACATACAAATGTCTTTGGCCAATGCAGACGTTAAGCTACTTGAGAAGTAATAAACTGGTGTCCATGTAGCTAGTTTAGTTCATGAGTTCGGTATAGCTAAACAGACCGTATGTGTGATCTGCAAAGGAAGGATAAAATCGAAGTATTAACTCTCAAGTTGGATGCTAACGCCCAGAATATTGACGGGAAGTCTTTAAAAACACCAGGCAGCAGAAGAAATAAGGCACCGAGGAAACACCGGGCACCAGAAGAAACAAGTTGGAAGAAACCGATCTTTCGTGCTATGCACAGCAAGTAAAGTCAACTAAGATAACCTTGAATATTTCAACAGAATGAGTAAGTTATATAAACATAAATATGAGATCGTATAATTTAAACATATCTGAGAACAGAGTTGACCTAGAAATGGGTCAACACTGCCAAAGAAAACTAGCGTAATTTTCTCAAGTTAAAGTCGCATTTATTAAATAAAAACATGATCGCTTCACTTAATTTATGCAACTACGTATATTAAATAAATTGGTCAATGCGTATCAACTGGTCAACAGACATCATCGTTGATTGAAGTTACTTAAGAGTAACTGAGCCAACTTCTGAGAGAATTCTGTGATCTATTTTTCTTGAAATAGAATTTTTTAAAACTTTTCATAACATATTTTTACCCTCGAGGCTTTCTGTTTTTCATATAGAGTCATGCTAATTTATTGACAATTAATTTCGCACAATAATAGCGGTAAAAAATACCCCGTAGAGCTATTTGTGTCGGATTCCTGGTTCCATATACTCCGGATTAGCGAGTGTTTACCGTTTATCAACTGCGTCAGTTAACTTGCGTCACCGAGGAAATAACTCTATTCACGCATTACACTGATAGTTAGGACAAATTTGAAAACATTACAGAGAGGCATTAATAAGGACGTTATATTATTATCGTTTATTTTTATCTCCTGCATAATTCACCATCTGTGCACAAATAAAGGGGCATGATCGGTGCCGGCTAGAGTCTTTGATTACTAAATGCAGAGACCGAGTTCGATTCATGGTGTCATTGGACACCCTAAGCTTTACCTAAGTTGCATGATCCTTTTGGGTTACCAGCTCCTCTTGAAAAACCACATGCGGCATGCCCAGAAAGGAGCACTGCCCTTCCCAGCAATTAGTTCGGGGTTATTATTTTTTTCTTACAAAAAGAGAGGTATTCAGATATCAATACAAATTTCCCATTTACAGACTTCTGCTCCTACATATCCATGGCTAGCATGGCCAACGACAAAATCTTTTAGATGCGAGCACTCAATTATCAGGAACCTGACATTTTTCTCTCTGAATTCATCTTTCATTCTTAAAAAAACTGCAATTTTTTTATTTCTAATTAATTTGCCAAAGCGTCTTAGCTCATATTAATATGGAATAAACCCACGAAGTATTGTCTGAAATAACTTTTATCATTTATCCTTTGCTGGTTTTATCTGATTATGGCAATAGCTTTTATGGAAAATTCGTCGCGCACTCCCTTCACCCTGATTGTCAATAGGATATTTATAATATAATCAAAGATTCAACACCGTGCCTATATTAATTAATACACTCAATGCTTTCGCTATGGGCGAAGTGACTTGATACCGAAGGAATCCCTTTCTTTAAATTTTCCAAACAATTCAGCAGCGCATCACATATGATCTCAATATATTAGTTGATCATTTTCACCGTTAATACCAACTGAGATTGCCTTCAAAAACCTAACGCAATCTTTACCTTTAACCGAACATGGTTTTTGGTCAAAACTGAGGATGAAATTTTTTTTTAAGAGAGCAATTAAACTCGCGCATATTTTGAAAAGGCAAATAGCTTAGCACTATCCGATTTGCATGCGGTCATCTGTCATCCTGCGACAAGATAAGTCAGTGCATACGAACAGATTTCCCGTCAGTTCTGGGATGATATACCGACCCCATCAGTCCCTTCCCACGTATCCAGAATAGGGTAATATTTCATCGATTAAGAAAGATAAAATATCGCGTCCGACGGAACAAACCGCCAGAGGGACAGAACTGATCGTTGATGAAACCTTGTTTAAGAATCGATCTGCCTGAGCACAAGTTACATACGCGCACGTTGGCGGGCAATTGATTATTTCAGAGACATGCCGGAAAGATATTTAGTCTAGACATAGCGACACTGCAGGCACGTAGATATCCACGCACCTGACAGTTCGTTTTTAATGCACCACTATGGAACCTTTTTTAAACTCATCAACATCGCCGGAAACTTTCAGACTCAATTATTTAAATAAACTACGCGTAAATAATTCAAACTGAGGACACAGATCATTCATGTAAAAATACCTGTTCAACGTCTTTCGATGCCGAAGAGGATGTTGATGGCTGCTTTTGTGCGTTGTTCTCCAGTGGGAACGTAAGTTTAGCTCATAGCACGCTTTGAAGAACCAAACAGTTGCGTAATTGGGTTTTAATATATTTTTCATCTTAGCTAACTCGGTTTTGCTTTTAGAAAAAATGTTGCTTCTTGAATAAAGGTGGCTAATATGAACTCAGCGGGGTCGCGGTACTCCAGGGGGTAGAACGTTGGACTACTGACCGGAGGGTCCCGGGTTCGATTCCCGGGCAAGGCACTCTAAGAACCTGCAGCTCCACCCAAGCTAGTTGATTTTTCGGGTACCAGACCTTCCTGGGAAACCATAACCGGCCAAGGAACTGGCCCCCCTACCCTGATGTGTAAAATTCACACGCCGTCGGGCTTAGTACTGGGCGAACTCTACCATCACCTACTAGACCGACCTTCGGGTTGATTACTGTGCTAATGGTTTTTTATTGTATTCTTCCATTTCACTGAAACTTTGTTACTAGGGGGTGCTCGCATTTCGTTCGTCATGCAATCACCTCATAAGGATTTCAGTTTTTTGTTCTTCTACTCCGAATTGGCCCAAATTTCCGCGTTCTTATCTGTCTACCGATAATCGTGCAGATTGGTGGTCAAGTAGGGACGTAAGTACCCACATGGGATTGGGGTTTAAGTCCAAAGAGGACGTGAGATTTGGACCGCAAGATGAAATCCGTCAGATCTCTCCCGCCGGATCTATCCTTCTGGCATCCACCACTAAATCGAAGACTGACAGATTTAATTTCGCCAGGTGAAATATAACGGAAAATCCGCGTATATATCACTAACAATAAATTGAGAAGACAAGCACGGATTTTCTCGCGGTCAGTGCGTCGTTTTGTAGTTATGTCCACTATTGTATCTCCTGAGATTTATCTCAGGCTGGATTTCTACACGATAACTTGATGACTGAAGGCATAAACTAGACGCAGAATTAGTTTTAAATTTGTTGGAATAATCGAAGAGGTTTTTAAGAGTGGATAAATGTTTAAAGCGAGGCAATTTTTATCGGAGAACAATGTTATCACAATAATTTTTCCTCATGGTAAAGATATAAAATTAGCCAGACGGACTTGACAGACTGATTCCGTGAATTCACGGAAAACTGCGAGTAAATAGGAATTTAAACTACAAAATTAAGTGTGATATCAAAATTAACATTTTTTTCAGCCATGATTTGTTACCGATTAGGTGAAATTCACTGGCTCTTAAGACGATTAACTAGGGCCTGCAAACAGTTTGTATCGAGCTACGATGAGCGGTGGGTTACAAAGCCTTCTTGACTACCATAATATACCAAAGGGTGGAGTATTTCCTGAAAATTGGGCAAATATGTTTCGTAGGGAAAGACATCGTCAAACTTAGATCTTTCGAAATTTCTTAATTAAAACAAATTCTTTTTCTTCGTGTCCTCTCGTGGAAAACATTCACTCAGCACCGAAGTTCCTGCAGATATATTAATTGTTTAAAAAAACCGGTGTGCATCGATGAAAAAATACTTACTAAAAACGCTTCAGGTGCGTGGGCGAATTGCATTCTTTCGACAACTTCGCTTCGCGCCGCAACTGACCGACTTTCCCGACTCTGCATGGGAAGTGTGAAACGGAGGGGGGATCAGGTCAGATGGGGAACACCCAGCTGGTGTGATCGGCGTGATAAAGATGGCGTCGACGCATCGCCAATCTCTCTCGCGCCCTCTCCGCCTTTTCCAGACTATTCTTTCTTCCGCCCACCCCCATCCCTCTTTCTGTCTCTCTCTCTCTCTCCCTCTCCCTTCCGCTGGCCTTCTCCTTCGATAAAACTCCAAAACATCGCAACCCCACACTCCTCCTGTCTCCCTCGATTTACAACCGGAGATCACTCGTTCCCCCCCTTATTCACCACCTCCCTTCCGTATTCTTTCACTCCTTCCTTCCACAACACTCTCCTCATCCCCTTCCCCCATCACGCCCTCACCCTGCCTGCTTCTCCTTCACGAAACCCCGGCTGGTGGCGGTTTTCGTACGAGGGGATGGAATTTCTTCGCTTCGGGCGGCGAGGGAACAATGTGGAGACTTTCATCATCCCTCCCCCCAGCCTCCCCATCGAATCCCTCCCCCCATGATTCTTCCCCCCTCCACGGTTCCCCCCCTCCAACCCACTCACTCCCTCAAGCCTTCTCCTCGCCCGCTGCCCTCCCCCTCCCAGCCCCACCGACAAATGAGCTTTATCCCCTCCCGCGTCGCCAATAAATTGTATACTTTGCTCATGTAATCGATCTCCTTCTCAACCGCTCGCTGGGCTAATTGGATTGTGCAAGTGCTTAAATGAGTTCGCGGCAAAATTATTATTTTTTTTTTCGTTTTCAACGGTCATTTGGCGAGTTGATGTTCCCACGCCTCTCCTCGTGGGTGTTACTTTCTGGACAAATGTGAGACATGTCGTAGGACATCTGTCTTGTAAAACTCAACTCACTCATTTATTTCACCAATATGTCATTAGTATTACGAGGGTGTTACCTAATTATAACGAGCCAGCTCTTGAAATATCGGAAGAGCTTACAACAGTTAAAAATTCCGCAATGATTACATAATCCTGCACATTAATGCGCTCGTGTCATGGGAAATATCATCAACTAATAGTTTCATTTCTACTTATCACTTCAGTTTTCAAAATTCGAGTAAAGAATCCGCTACCTTCTCAGGTGCATGCACGAATATATTGCTACCCTCATATGGAGTCTTTGATGGATCTTCCTAAGGTGTCGGCGTCAATGAAATGACAGAAAGAAGAGATTAAAACAAAATTAAAAACACATTTTTCTCTTATCATCGTACAATTTGTAATTCTTTGTTAGTTTGACATGTCACGCGACCACCTTCAGACAAATTCAATGGCGTGTGGTACATTTACGCGGGCCTCACACTGAAGGGACCGCTTAAAATTGGGACAAGAGCGAAGGGAGGGGGGGGCGAAAGAAGTTAATATGAATTCGGTAATTGATAAACGAAGGATAAAATATCAATAAAATAATAACTAAAGGGAAGAAAAGCATTTGCTAAAATTTTTTCAGATTTAACAGTAGGGAAGGAGAAAGGAACATTGTTCACGTAAAAAAAAGTACACCTCTGGTGTACGAGTATTGGTCAGTGTTTCTTTCGGGTAAAACTGACGTACACGAGGAAAAGATTGACATATGTCACATCGGTAGCGCTAAGTACACGTATCTTGAATGCTTGGATTTACTTCCTGCATTCCGGTTGACTCTTGACTCCTCGAAAACATCTAAATCCCTAAATAAGTACCCCGCTACCCACAAATCGACACCGACACCTTTCAGTCGATCGATATTCAAAACCTTTCCCATCTTCATCATTATAAAATAAAAATAAATATGCGTGAATACATTTCAATGAATTACACATAGAGGTATTTATTAATGAGGGGCTACTTTCTACGAACGGAGGACCGTTGAGGAAAAGAATGAGTATCAGAAGTAATTGACTTCACGTTTTTCGACTGCTTTACTACCGCTAGAGCTGTCGAATCTCCAGGTCGGAACCATGCCCACCTAACGCCATCCTGAACTCCTAATCCGATCCAATTCGGCAATTAATCCAACGACAGATAACATTTCTCTTTGACCTTTTCATCATATTTACCTAGTACTCTTCTAATAAATCCTAATTTTTTGTTAGCTTGTCCACATATTCCCCGTATGTGTTTCACCCAGTAGAGGTCGTGAGTGAGGGTAACGCCTAGATATTTAATCGAGTCTACACGTTCTATTTCGGTGTTCCCAATGCCGTTGGCGTTTGGGATGGTATTGCTCTTTTTCCAAAAATTCATCACTACGCAATTTTTTAAAGTTTAATTCTAATTGCCAAGTGTCGTACCAGCATTGTAGAGCATTGAGGTCATCTGATGTTGTTGATGCTGCCGTGTTCTCAGGACCACGGTTGCCACGGTAAACCACTGAATTATCGGCAAATAAACGTATCTTACTAGTGACTACGGAGTGAATGTATGGTGGAAGGATGACGCTAAAATAGTCCGTCACAGGTTATGTGAGTTAACTTTTCAATGTGCCTATGTTTCGAGTTTTTACCTGCACTTTGGATATGAAGGAGTTAGAAAAACAGCAATTGGCCATAGTGACAAATTATGTTTTATTTGGCTTTTAACTATATAATCCTCAATCACAAAGTTATGTATCTGAGAAATAAATAATTTGTAGTTAATAACTGTCGCGATAAAAACTTAAATCGGAAGAATCAATTAACTTTGCCGGAATAAAAATAAAAGTAGAGAAAGACAGTCAATCAATTCCGATCAAAGTCAGAATTCGTCGTCGCAACTGGTAATTGATAATGATGTAATAATAATAATACATATCTCATACGATATTGACGTTAATATTATTTCCTTTTATGACCTCACTCGACCCATTCACGTCGTCTCAATCCAGTCTCTTCCCCATGGGAGTCGCGATGCACAATTTGGTCAACACTGGCGCCGAGGATCACTCGGGTCGAGAGCATCCAATCGCCGCCTCCCTCGGGGAGAGCATAAAAAGTCGCTGCGCTGACGCAATGGGCCTCGGGACGCCGCCGCCGTAAAAACCAGCGCACTGCTGGCGTCGGCTCGCCCCCTTTTCAGTCGCCGCGGCACGAGAGTGTCAGGGCACGTCGAGGACGATATACGGCTATGCGGGCGGGGGTTGAGTCACGGAGTGTGGACGGAAGTCCCCCGGGATCGTAAAAAGAGGGGTTCCGCAGTTTCGCGATGGAACCAGAGAATCGGTCGCCCGGCCATCATCTCCGGGACTGAGCTCTTCTTCTAAGGGAGATCGGACGAGGGGTCCGGGCGTATGAGGACGGCGATGGAGGGACGATGACGCGGGTCCCCGTCGCTTGGTGCCGGGAGATTGGTGGCGTCCCACAGTAGTTGGGTGGGTGCGACGCTCATCGCCTCTAAGAGATCGAAGGGTATCGAAGAAGAGAGAGAGAGGACTTGGACTTTACGGGTCGGGGAAGTGGGACGTTTTTACGCGTGAAAACGCGGAGATAAAAAAAATAAGAGGAGAGTGAGAGGGGGGGGGGAGAAGGATGAATCGCGGGTAGCCTTGCATCCTATGACTCCACTGTCCATGGGAAGGTACCGCTGACGCAGTCATTTTCCCGAGTGAGATACTTTTTTTTAGGGAAAGGGGTGCGCATTTTCCTTTTTTTTACCTGAAGGGATTTGTGCCATGAGCCACTAGGGCGATGAGGTACTAGCGGATCTAGAAGACCTATAAGGGATGCCACTTTTGTATGGGCACAAAAGTAATTATATAAAATTTTCTCAACGCAGAGATTTGAAATTTATATTAAATTTGAAAGTAATCACACCAATATCCAGTTGCCAGTAGAACATAATTTTATGCTCTAAGAACAAAAGGTGTTCAAAAATAGTACCCGGGATTAAATTGGCATATTATATAGTATATTGAGTCATCATTTCAAATGTGAATAAATATATAAATACATATATATCTACACACGTTCAACTATGAATTCAAAAATTTGGTAGTATTTATTTTGGGAGATGCACGTTTACCAAATGAAAGAAATACTCGTAAAGTATTTATGCATATCCATCAATTTTGAATCTCGATGCTGGAGCTTTCATTCCGTCACCGTGGGACATATATTTGATAACATTCACATTTTGATTTTAAAATTTTTAAAGCCATGCCATGGCATTCTTAAATAATTAATATGTTTTCGAGTTTGCCATAATCACAAATGCTACGCAAATGATCACGTGAGCAAATCCTACTCCGAGTATGTATGTTGGCTCTTGAGTAAACACAGGTAATTCATCCCCATCCCTAATGACGAACTACAAATGGGCTTACATATCTTATAAGGAAACAGAGAAAGGAAGGACCTTCCTTTTAAACTAATTCGTCATCTCACAAACCTCGAAGCCACGTGTGAGGAGAAATCTGTTGTCGCACCGCAGTAGAAAAGCTTAAAGTTGATGTGTACGTTTCAGTAACAGCAGACCAGTCACATGGAAAATCTCAAATCCGGAGTCACAAAAAATTACCACTAATGCGACGTGGCTATCAGTGAATCAATTTAATCAGGCGTAACTTGCCAGAGATTTACAATATCCTAATTAAGTAATAATTCTCATTATTTTTGGGGATAATTCATTAATTGCCTTTATACGTCATTACTTAAGTTACTAACAAAGAAGCAGCCTGTCAAAGGATTCATATGGACATTGAGACTCTACGAATCAGGGACAAGGAACATTGGAAAAATGGACCATTGAAGAAGAAAAACCTGATGCTGGAGGAGAATGCTGAAGATTAAATGGGCAAGCAAAGTGAAGAACGAAGACGTGCATGAAAGAGCAGAAGAGGAAAGAACCATATGTAAACGATATGACAAGGAAGAACTAGTTTTGAGGCACAATGGATTAGTAGGAATCATATTAAAGTAGAAAGGAAAATTGAGGGGAAGAATCCGTGAGGAAGATTAAGAAACAAGTTCAACGGCAAATTAAAAAGGATGTGAATCGGACACACTACGATCACACGTATCATGGGAGAAAAATGAATGAACACTGCATAGGGAAGAATGGAGGACTGCGGTAAAACCCCCTTCTAGGGTTGAATTACTGATAAAGATATATTTAAAGTTCTTGGAAACGTATAACGTTACATTATAGAAAAAAAACGCTTTCTGTGAATTTTAATTACTCTTAATGCGGTTCCATTCGCTTTGGCAGTGACCTGACATAAATTTACGACAGCTGATGACAATCAACTACAGAAAATGACTGAAATAAAAGAAACAGGAAAAATAACCAGTGAGTGTATTTCTATAATATGGAGCGGTCCCACTAATTTAAACACGATTCCAGTAAATATTACAGTTTCTGGTATGACTCGGTGGAAAATCAGGTCTGAAGATGTTATACCATAACAAAACCTAGGTAGTGAATACAAATTTTCTATGTGGAAAAGCCAAGTTGTTTATTTTTCAATTTGAATACGATTCCATTAGTTACATAAATAAATATGTCAACATGGATAGCAGCGACGTCAGATTAGTCGATGACGCTGACTTTTCATTATATAATCCATACGACCCACGACTCCGTAATAAACGAATCGACCGAAAGAGAGAGGAGTGTTGAAAAAGTTTCGAGCCCGAAAAAAAACATGTCAAGAAGTCACCCGAATCCTTATTTCGGAGGTGGGGAAGTCTCGAAAGATCCTCGGGGAAGAAGTGGAGGCGGGGAAAGAGACATTAGGGGAGCAGAAGTGCGGTCATTTTCGCGGTTATTTGTGGGAAGAGGATGAGAGAGAGAGAGAGAGAGAAAGGGAGTCGGAGATAGGCGTACGCTGGCAGGGCAACTGGAGTCAGGGGGAAAGGTACACTCTTTACTGTAGGGATAAGAAAGAGGGTCCCCAAAGTCCATTCCTCGCGTGAGAATGCCCAATGCGAAGTGCGGAAGAGAGAGGGGTGAGTGGAGGAGGCAAAGAGATCTCCGGGGATGAAGTGCTGGGGAGGTCGGGATGGGATAAGGTCGAGAGCCGCGGGAGGAAGAGGTGTGGTCGGGGGTCTCTTGGGAAGGGAGTGGAGTGGAACCCAGCCTTATTATCCTTCCCACCGTCCTCTCCTGCCTTGTTTGTGCTCGCGCGCACGTGTGTACACACTCTTCGGCGTGCGTGACCCCTGAATGCGTGTGTACGTTCCGTTGGCCGTGTTCGTGAGCGAGGAGGAGGGATGCGAATCAAACGCGTGAATCTCGGGAATGTTTTCCATGCCTTTTTTTTCCTCTCCCTCTCTCTTTCCTCCACTCGTTTGCCGTAAAACCGTTCGTTTGGGTGGGGCGGAAATATGAAAAAAAAATCCTCGGATTTGGTGGCGTTGTCGTCAGCACGGTGGGTTCCACGAGGGTGGTAAAGCTGACCCTAAAAAAATAATAATACTGATCGATATGATAATGATTTGAAAAATCTCAATCCAAGCATCTTCGGACTTAAAATTGAGATTTTATTCAGAACTACCTTGACTTAACTCCTTCCTCTCACGGGTAATTCAAAGAATTATTTTCAAGATTCCCATCTCCATACGTCCTACCAAAACTGAGGAGGCATTAATTATAAACGCAGTTTTCTATTGTTCAGAAATGTGATAGTTTCGCGTAATTATCGACGCGGAACACCAAGAAATACTCCGCATAAGGTAAAATACTCACGAGTTCAGGACCCATGTACACAACATTAAAATATTCAATATTCCAAGCGTAAAATATATTTTTTCTCAACCATTACTGTTATTTAGAAATTCAATATACATACAATTGAAAGATAGTTTGGCATATGAATGATTCTCCGTAGCATTTCTCAAGCACTCATATCGAGATACGCTTTTTTTAGCCTCGGGGAGATATACAACAGGCATAAATTAGTACTTTTCAATTTTCCAGTAGGAGCAGACGGAAAACAATTACCAGCATTCTAAATGCCCACTTCTTGGGCATTCTGCAATTACTTTCAAGATTGTTGTTCGTAAGTGCACACAAACACTCTTCTTTATTTGTGTATAGAGAACGTAGGTTTATTCAAGTCCCTGATACGAAGCGACTATTGATTTTGCTTTGTCCTTTTGCCATAAAATGAGAAGAGAAAGGGACGCTGCGATAGATTTGACCGAACAGTTCGAGCGTTCGCATCCCGAGAACAATTCGGTAAGGCAATAAAGAAGATCATGAAAGAACAGAATGGGTTGTTGTAAAAATTAAAGAAAATACGTGCTCTTAAAGGGATGGATACACAAGGTTAAACTCACGAGTTTATGGCGCTAACTTGATTCGGTGTATTTTGAAAACATTTTTCCACCTGCAAAATGCATTGCACTTAATTGAATTCTGGTGTCTAATGCTTTCTGATACGTGATATTGATCAAATTCTCTTCGGGCCGACTGTTAATTGTATGCATGTGAAATTAACTGCCACTGAAATGGTAACTCCATTTCAAGTAATTCATTTCAGTGTTTTTCACTAAAATTTAAGCAAAACATTTAGTGGGAATTCTAGTTAAGTGGCTCGTTACAAGTTATTATATTTCAGTCCAGTCAATACAAGCTATTGAGAGAACTTGTTGTGATGAGCGAAACGATGAAAGTGGAAATTTATAGATTAAGTTTTATGAAAACTATTTATCATACTAACACGTTAAAATCAAAATTAAGCAATATTGAAATCGTAGGAAAGAGCAAATAGCATAAAAGATTAAAGGACAAAAATTTTGTTAGTTATTAGTGGGGAACATTAAAATAATATATTTGATGATCGAAGGTATTTAGTGAATCGACGGTTTCTACAGTGTTATTTAAATTTCCCCTTATTTTGATTTCAGCAAAACGTTTGGAATTCCTAGGTAAATTTTTTTGTAGAGCAATCAGATATATCTGAGTGATTGGGCTCTAAAAGAAGAAAAAATAAACGGTGTTCCGTATACTTTTTTACACTTAACCTGTCACAGAAATGGTAACGCTCCAGTTCAACTCAAGAGGATGACAAAACAATTAGAAAAGAGTTAGAATTTGGATTACTGTTTGAAAACATAATTTTATCATGCAAGTTTCGATAGTGGGTTCTTCCGATATCTACCTTCTGTTAAAGGCTACTGCTTTTAGCCTAATTACCATAAAAATCGTTTGAATACAGAAAGGACATTCGTGCGGTTAATTAAAAATATGCTCAAAGTCCTCTGGGAAATGACCCAGAGCCTTTGAGAGACAGGGCACAATGCCCGCTCACCTATAATTTAGGTGAGAGTGCAATGAATAATTACTCTGGGAAAAAGTTTAGTTCTTATTATAGCCATCAGTAAATTAAGTTAAAAACAGATCTTGTTCAATGATCACCAGGTTTAGAACCGGTAATATAAGAAATTGTATTTCAAGGGACATGCATTCTCTAAAGCAAACAAAACACTCAAATGCCTGTATTACTGCAAGATGACCTTTTCAAAAATGCTTTCACTCTAGTTAGCAGCCAAAGACAAACTAGCTGAAAATAAATGGCTAATTTCAATAAACTACTTTCTCTCGCTGCGAAATAGATTTTCGTTTTACCTCTGAAATAAATAAGTATTTATCACCGACATTTGCATTTTAATGAAATTTTGTATATAACTCAATAATTGCCTTCAGTAATCCATCCGGAGAGTGATCCGTAACTGGCAGTACAAAAAGAAAATAAAATATTAAAATTCAGTATTATTCATGTGTTAAAAACATTTTCACCGGATGGACCCAGTCGGATACAATTCTCGAAAATATTTTCGTAAGTTTGCGTCTGAATTTCATGTAGTATATTTCCTTCAATAACCGATGCTATCGGATTTCATCATTAGATAAGAATGAACGATTCACTTTACAAAATAAAATGTATGGAAAATATTGGCTAATACTATGGTCTTCATTGGAAACGTAACCGGGGATCCATCGATCCGCAATCGTTGCAATGAATTTAACCCCTCTCGCTTTGAACCCAAGTTTCCGCTACTTTTCTCATCTCATAATTATCAGCCATGCACGATCTAATTATCCTGTGTTCCCATTCTTCGGGCATATCCCCGCGTCGATATTAATTTTAGCCAAATTAATCTAATTGATCAAGGGCTGGTCGTCACAGTTTGATAGGGAAGGTGCCATTTCCCCATCACCCATCTCCCCACCGAACTTCATACATACCCTTTCGATTCACAAACCTCAATTTAAAAACTTTAACTATGAATAAACTGCGCATATAGGCATGCGTGTGTGTATTAGTACGTGTGTTTATGTATTATGTGCAAACACGAACAAATTTAGGATAAAAAACAATTGTTCATTGGAACACCTTGCCCGCAAAAATATTCGATCCCTTTCCTAGCAGGCTAAAAATATTTAAGAAAAGATGTAAACAATGTATGTAACAATTTGATTGATGTGTTGTGTAAAATCGTATGTAACAGCTTAATTTTTGATTTTTTTTCTTTCTTTCTTGTTGATTTTGGAAACTGATGTTAATGAGACGGGGATTTTCTTTTTGTTTGTGTTAGAGATTTGTGTTTGGAAGTTTCCTTTAAGTGTATTTATTTTACTGACTGATTTTATTTATTTTTTTGTGATGTTGATTCATGTCACGGGATTTCATGTTATTTTTCCAAGGCAAGTTTGATTGTAATACTTGGGAAGTGTGTGCCACCTCACATTCTCTATCTGCACATGTAAGTTTTAATAATAATAATAAAATTCTGGTACCTATGTCCCGCTGCCACACATTCTTATAGGGACTACTTTGGGGATTTTGTGTCGATGCACATAGACCTATCTAGACGCATAGCGGGCGGCGGTATAACAAACGAGAATCGGTGAGGAAACGGAAATGAATTCAAGCCATTAATTTCAGATTGGCCTTAAATTACTCTGGTACCTCTTTCATTAGTTTAGTATATGTTTTTCGATTGCACACACTGACACATACATGTGTGTATATACATATATATATATATATACATATATATTCGATAGTAATCATTGATTGAACGTCAGGACTACTCTTGCATATGCTTTTATTAATTTTAGTTATTTAACTTCTTTTCGTCTCTCCCCCTTGAACGTCGTTTTCCGATACTTTCTAATGGTCCTCATATATCTCCGCCCCATTTTGTTGGTAGGCGCAGAAATGTAGCACATTTACCCCTTTTTCCTTCAAGCATGCAGTTAGGGCAAACATATCAATATGAAGAGCTCGGTTCTGGATAACGGGGAGCCATTTTTTGTGCGATGTGCATTAGTTACTAAATATTGACGCCTTGATTGATTTTTAAATATCGACTGATATAAATAAAATCTTAAAAGTTTCATGGGCATAAATCGGAAACAAAAGGAAAACAAAATTTAATTTTTGATTTCCGTTTTGTAATTATCCGCAAGTATCTTATCAATTCTAACCTTCTATATGGGTCCTAGAATTTCTTCATCGTTTGCAGCTTTTGTACCCGATGGGCATATATTTAGGGAGTATATCTACTCACTACTTGGATAAAACATTACTGTGCCATTAATTCACACATTTGGATTTAAAGTAAAAGAACTATGAGCTCCATTCTGCCCCGAGTTGTTTATTCGTTTTACTTTCAGTTCTTCCATCCCAGAACATAATATGGTTTTTTTTTAAATTACGCTATTCCTCTTGTTTTGTCGTCTTTGTTATGTTAGCAATCATGAGATTTGTTCGTAACTACTGTTCCCTTCCTCATCGTTCTCTTTAATCACTCTTAGTTCCCGCTATTTTCTAAAGATATACATTTTTCGTACTTAAATTCTAATCCAGGCCTCCTTTTATTATCATTTCCTTCGATAACTAACACAGAAGCAGACTCTTGTAGCGCAATGTGTATGCAGTAAGCTCTTTTCACCACGCCATAACTTTCTTTGAATTAACCAGCGTCTTCCTCCGATCCCCTGATTCCTTCGCCGCAACTGGCAAGTCGTCGGAAAAACGCAATTCGTCGATATTTCCCACGTAATTGAAGACGATTCCCATCACGCCTACCTATCCACACTCTCCCCTCCCTAACTCCAATACATCCCTCACCGATCGCCTTCCTCACACCACCACCCGTCCCCACTCATTATCCGCGCGCCCAGAATCTTTTCCGCAGGTTCGAAATCAATCCGGTTAGCGAGCAGCAGACACCAAAACATCCGAGGAAGACCGGAGGGTTGGGAATGGAAGGGAGGACAAGAAGAGAAGGCGGGGGACGGGAGAGAGGGGAATCGCTGGGAATCATCGTCCTTAATGACCCAAATTTCGACGAATTCCTGAGAAGGAAAACGGGGGTGGTGGGAAGGGAGAGGAGGTAAAAAAAATTTCGATTCTTGGCCGAGCGTAAAAAAACGAAATTGTAGAGAAAAACAAAAATAAAATCGACGTAACACTTTCCCACTAACGAGATCTTATTATCATTCCTCATTGTTGTTTTAAAAGCGGTAAATTAATTTAAAACCACAAAATCGAGATACATTTCTGTTTCTGCGACGGGTGTAAATTTATTTCTCACTCATCCCCATCCGTACAAACCCGGAAGAAACGTTGGGAATTAGTTAAGTGGAAAAAGGGTCGTGTAAGGTAGGGAAGGCGCTTAGCCCAAGGGGGTAGCCCTACTGGTCTAAGGATGGGAGGGTGCTAATTTACATGTTTCCCTAACTTTTAAGAGGCCAAGTTACCCCTCTCATTTCAAAATATTATCCTAAATACCGAGGTTGAATGCGAAACGAACAGACTCAGTAGCGAGTATTTTAGCTCCATTTCTTAAGGCTCCATCAATTTTTTAATTTCAATTTTCTTCGACCGCGGCTGAGGAAGTTTTCCCGACAAGAACTTGTGCATTCCGGCGTATCGCCAGGGTTCAAGGGGACAAGAAGTAGTGGTCGCTTTACGTCCCCCCTCCCTCGCCGTGTTATTCGCATCTGACCGGGGAAAATAGAACTATCGGATCGGATTAGAATTAGATAGAACTAGAAGAATCGGGACTAACACGGAAGGAGGACATTTTAAAAGGAACAGATTCTACCATACGAAAGTCGGCTTGATAGGAAATGGAAGATATCGCCTGGTACAAAGCCCTGCAGCTAACGAAATTTTAACCCATCCGGGGCAGAGAAATGGGGGATGGAAGGCATCAGTTCTTTACCTCGCGCCACCTGTAGTTTCCTACGAAGTTCCGGCACCCTGGAAATAAAAAGAATTGGTTTTTCGGACAAGGGTCTCCCAAACCGGATCTGAACCCGGAACCCTCCGATCCAGTGACCAATCTCGACGTACTGAGCCATAGTTGGAGAAAGGCCGAGAAAATAGTGAAAGGGAGAAAATTGGACGCAATCGAAATTTCTTTTGGGTGGTTTTAACGGGACCGCCGGGTTAGTCGTCCCGACCACGCCTGGGGAGACTTCCGCCTACGCGACGCCCTCTCCGGATCCATCCCCTTTAACGAAAGTGCGAGATGCACATTGGCAAGATGCCGAGCAGGAGGGGTAATTCGTGGGATAAGAATGGGGGAGGGGGGCCTGTGGTTTCCAGGGTAGGGAGGGGAATGGGGGATGTGCGGACACTTCCAAAGGGACCCTGGCGATGGGGGAAGGGATCGAATATGAGAGGGAAATGGGGGGGACACTCTCACCCCTGTCGGTCCCCCTCCACCCTTGGGTACTTCTCAGCTCTCAAGCAAATGGGTTTGGTTGCGAAGGGCGTCATACTGCTGGACAACATTTTTTTTGGTTTTATAACGATAACGACGGCTAACAAGGAATTTACTATGTGAGGAGAAATGGACAATCCTTCTTCAAAATTAATTGGGTCAATTTGCAAAATATTCTCCACACCGATGAGACACATGCTTATTCACCGCCATAGTAATACGTTTATGAAATGGTCTTAAGATTCCAGTGTGGTATAGTCTTAAATTTATAACATCACGACGACAACTTCAACGGATAGCAATTTAAAAAAAAGACAAGGCAATAATTTCATCAAATAAGCTCGGGATCAACGGTAGCAGTTTGAAAGTTCTGATGTAAGCTGGTAGAGATAAAAGTCTGTACCTACGTTTCCAATTATTTTTATGGATGGATTCCATACTGCATCCTGGGGTGCAATTGTTTCTTGGATGATAGTGTATATTTTTGCATGCGAGTGGGATGAAAGGAGTTTTGCATGAGTATATACGCCACTGTGGGTATAGTGTTGCATGTATGTGTTGATTATGCGCGTGGCTTTGTTCCTTTTTACGGGTGGTGATCAAACACCCCCCGCCACACGCCCTTGCGGCGGCTTGCGGGGCATTATGTAGATATAGATTATTTCACTGCACATTCTGAGGACCATTTCACAATAATGAGATGGCTAGCAGTTTGTATGCAACTCCCTTGGAAGGGAACTAATTGCTGCACCATGTAAATCCCCTTGGGTGAAGGACCGTTGGTCTGAGCTTCCTATCTCAGAAGTACATGTGTCACGTCTCTGTGGACATACGTGTGTACAAGCATATCCTAAAGTAGGATAATGAAGCATATATACATTCCCTATTGAGGTTAAATCATTTGCAGAGCAACAATGTTGACAAACAAGTACGATTTATAAAGTTCTATTGAAATCTCGGATCATTATTAACATGTTGTCCACCCAAGTGATTACAATCGATTCCCTCACCCTTGCGAATCAACTAGATCCGCCCCTTAAGGGATGGATTCGATCATGTCGGATGTGGCAAAGGGATAGGACGATGTCGAACGCGGACGAGGCGAGGGGGAGACATCGGTAGAACCCTGTGCAGTCGCGGGAGAAAAGAGAAGATGGATGAGGGCGAACACGAAGCGGCGGCAGAGAGGAAGGAGGCGGAGGGACAATGGCCCATGGAACACGCCCCGGGCAGGGCTACAAAAGGCAGCTGGGGCGAGTGGAGAGGGCGGGAGTGTGGTGCTCAGGTCTTAATACTGGGTGCGGAGAGAAGGTGGGGAGGAGTAGGACTAAGAAAGACTAAGAGCGCGGGAGGATTAAGGAGCGGCGACCTTAGCGAGACGAAAATAAATGTGTTTGGAAATGATAAATCAAAGAGCGGAAATGCGACGCCGTAACAACTGTACACACGAACTGAACGAAGTTGCAAATGAGTCGTGACAAAAGCGAGTGTTCGTTCACGCACGCATCCATTTAATGTCCCCATACTGTGAGCCCCTTTGTTAAGAGCACTTGTTTCATGAAAACGTGTTCACGCCACATTGAATTTCTACTAAATTACATATTCGAATGATATTTGACGCAAAAACCAACAGAGGGAGAGGCTCTCAACTTATTCTCAATCATAATCATTTTTGCTGCATTAGTTGTTCGTAATGTATCGATAATTGAATATGAGTTTCATAGAACTGCTACAGTAGTGTCTTAAAATCAATTTAAACATCGATAGAAATAAAATCAGAACCAGTCATTTCTATTTTGTGCTCACCTTCGACTGAGTTAAGACTAGGTCACAGGATAAGTCATTATTTTGAACCTCCATCGCAAGACATGAACGCAGAAAAGATTTGGTTGCATACAATCCAAATTTGACTTTAACAAAATTGGTCAATATCTTTAACCCTATTCTGAACGTAAAGTAAGTACAGAGCGTTCCAATTCTCCTAGTCTTATTTCTCCCTTCAGCCGATATCATTTCTGTAGTAAGAATTTGCAAGTTACTTGAGTACTGGACAAGTTAAAAATAATTGACACTCAATTTAAATTCAATTCTATTTGATTAGAACCGCTGCGATGAACTCTAAATACTGGACCTCATTTGCTCAGTCTTTAAGCCTAACAGCACACTTCAGCAAATGCAGGGAATCAAGCATGAGCACAAAAATTTGTTTTTATGCTGAACGGCGTTTCATGAAAATAATAAGAACTTATCATTATGAAGTTAATTCAAAGAAATTCACCAATAACTTTATTCACGATTCAATACCACAAAGACTATTATCGAGATGCAACGGTAACGTTAGTTAATATATGAAATATCCTGATTATTCAATACTGTATTGATATTTTAGCTCCAGAAAAATCTCCTAAAGCTGGAATGGATTGAACTATTAAAACATAAATAAATTTATTTATAGAACAAGTCTATCTATTGCTCCACTTCCATTTGGCTACACACTACGTAAACTCTCTAAACAATGGATTTCCTCTCCTTCGGAGGGGATGTACTTGCGCTGGGGGAAGGGATCTTACTAGATAAGTCATGACATGGGGAGGAGGGATGATAATCTGCTCATCGGGAAGAGTTGTGAAAACTCTCCGAAGAGGGTAAATAAACGGAGAATGCAACCCCGGAATCCAATGCGCCCGACATTTCACTCTTTCGGCCGACACGGCCCGTCTTTCCTCGGCGACCGCCTAGGGGCGAGGATCGCCAAGAACATCTCGCTCAACCCTTTGCTCGTCCAGCTGTAAAAAAAGGTCTCGTTGGGTTTTGGGGGAGGCGCGTTGGAAGGGGGGGAGGAAGGGAAGGAAGAGGAGGATACTCCCACCCCCTTGGGAACGGTTCCTTCTTTTTTTTCGACGTTCTTGCCAAGTCCCCCCTCCCTCCCATTCGCTTCGGACTTGGTTCTCCAGAGGAGGCGGAAGAGTGAAATCGGAGAGGGAGCAGAGATTGCGCTTTCCCCCACGTGGAGACGCGGCTCGGATTGTACCTGCAGCGACTGGCCGGCTGCTGCGAGGGGTTTTACGGAGCACTTCAAATCGGGTTTTAAGACTCCCTTTTGGCATCCGATGCGAGGGGGAGAAGGGCGGAGGAAACGGAGCGCCGAAAAGGAAGCGCCCTCGAAGAAGAGATACAGTTATAGGGAGATGAAGGAAATATGTTTCCAGCTGGTTAATTGAAATCGATTAGTTACGAACTCATCCGATAAAGAATTGCCTCCTAAAAGCTCGACCCAAAGCGTCTCTCTTTATTACCCATGAAACCGTTCTGTACGCAGATGAGGTAGATAAGAATTTATTTGACGACGCGGGATACGTTTCCTCATTCTGACGACATTTTACTTTGTCACAAGTTTTTTATTAATTTTTTTCTGTGGAAGTGACGCGTTGAAATATTTTCGCAAATTCTTGAAACGAAATATTTTACTCAGTTTGCGTTGATTACGAATGATTTATAGCAGAAGCCACAAAAATTACTTTTCGATTTTCAATAAATTTCTCCTCTATCACTCTTATTTTGGACCGCAAATCGCAATGCAGAAGGAATTCGCAAGAAAAGAGTAATCTTTCTTTTTCTCTAATTTAGCCAGACATGAAACGTACGAGATGTTTATTCGTATGTTTGAAATCGATGGGATAGAAGAGATAGGAGAAGATTGACTTCCAAAGGTCTTCATACGTAGTAGGAAAACAAAAAACAGTATGCCTGAGGGAATATTTAGCTGGAGTTGCGTTTGAGGTATTATCGCAATATGTTTTGACAGTATTTTAGGATGTTTTCCAGTTTTTGTACATATATCTGTGAAAGCATAAGAAACTGATGGTGAATGTTGTGGCCTACGTCAATTGCCATTTATCAATTTAAGATACGCGCTACCTGAGCACTCTTTTTGCAGAAAATCGGACAGTATCTCAAATGCTCCTAACTGATACGAATTTATCATTCTCATTGGATGAGTGAGATGAAACGAAAGCCTGAGTTAGGTAGTTTGTCTTTGTTATATTGGCTCCCCTGAGGGGGAGGATATTTTTGAATATTTATTTTTAAGGAAATATGCCTAATATAAACATAAGAGATGAAAATATGATCTGACCATTCTTTGGATTCTCAATGCATCTTGATCATTTTACATTCCTATGATTCAAAACCGCAGAGGTATCTGTAATATTGAACTCATGTAAATGAATATTTATACATCTACATCTACATAAATACCCTGCGAGCCACCAAAAAGGTGTGTGGCAGGGGGTGTAGCACCATGAGGGAAGGGTAAGGGTTGAGGGGGTTGTGGGATAGGTGAGGAAAGGTGGGGGGAATCTGTAAGAAAAAATATATACATATTCACATATATATATATATATATATATATATATGCACATATATATATATATATATATACATATATTAAAATATACATATATATATATACACATATATACACACATATCCTCGCGCAGTCCCTAACCTATACGTTAATACTAATTGTAATGAACTAAGTCCTGGGGAATTTCGGCTACAAGCATTCTGGTCCCTTATCGTTCTTGGAAAAAATGACATTTTAAACGTGTTTATAAGGAGAGTTAGAGCTCATTCAGAGAACCGTGGCACGGGATACTAATGGGTGTGGAAAGAGGTAGAGGTTAAAATCAATCGGAGAAAGATGCACTGAACACATGAGCGTATGAGCAAAGTGTCCAGCTGATTCCCTCTCCCTGGCCGATTTCACTCCAGAAAGATGTGAGATATATCTCATAGATACTTGTTGATTTCTAGTCCTATGATCTTCTATTTTTTTCTAACAAACTACTTGCACAAGAAAGTCGAAACTTCGGTTACTTCTCAAAGTAATATCCCTTTGAATGCACACAATTTTTAAAACGTTGATGCCATAATGGTCACCAGGAACTTTTCTGTAAGGGTCCCTTTTACTACCTGGAAAATTACAGAAGGTCCATGGCCGACTTCTTGGATTTGTTGCTACACTATGTTCCACCTTCTTTGAGTTGTGGTCGCAGCCAAGAAAGCGCACTTTTTGCATCAATTAGACCATCACCGCATGTCTCGCCATTTTTGACGATGAATTTCGATGGGTGTTAAACCATACGAGTGGCGGAAATGAGCGATTAACAGGTGTTCGTGAACGGCAAGCGACGTCAATTTGAGTACTGTAAGCTCTTCTAACTCTAGGCGAGGTTATAAAAGACCCACTCATACTCTCTTGCAGATATATGTGCCTTGCATTCCCAAAGAATGTATTTTAACCTCTACAACATTTTACTTGAACTATATCTGTACACAAACACCTCGTATTTTAATTTGTGGAATTGTAATCTGTATGATAAAAAGATTTTGAGATCCCGAGATTGAACTCATGGCAAAGAAAATGCACAATATGTTTATGCATCTGTGGACGACCCTCTGATATTCATGCGTTTAAATCCAACAGCACATACAACTTCCGTCAATTTTCTAAAACGTCTTACTTTTAAAGTACTAATTCATGCATTAAAGTCATTGAAGTTGCATCCAGAATAACACTCGTTCCCGCGTTCGATCAAATGAACACCCTTTTCCACATCGGACGCTTCACTAAGGTCTCCGTATCTAACGCAGACGGTCGTTCCTTTGAATTACCTTGTGCTGGTCACCCATATTTATTTTCAGGTGCGAGATGGAGGAATGAAGACATTCCGCAGTTGAGCAACAACCTGAAAGGGCCATGGGAAATATTTTTGGAAATATTCAAGAGTGGGAGAGGGGCTGCGAGCGTGGGGGAGGTGATGCATACTTCGTGCAATAGGAGTACGAGAGCGAGGAGGGGAAGCTGTTGTGGGGAATGGTGTCGTCCCGAAGCGGACGGTCGTAAGGGAAAAGGATGGAGGGAATGGGGAGATACCTCCCGGAGCTAGCCTTGGGCATGAATGAAGAAGGAGGAACGGCGAGCGGGATAAAAGATTGAAAGATTTACGGGGCGCACAACGAGACGCTGGGTCAAGAGGAGGGAGAGGAATATAGAGAGAGGGGTAGGAAGAAGGGAGAGTGGGAAAGAGAGAGAGAGAAAGAGAGTCACAAGAGTGAAAATGAGTAAGGATTCTTCCGCACGGCAAGCTGCAAAAAAAAAACAAACGCAAAAACGGGATGTCGATACCTGAACGTTTACAAATGTCTGTACGGAACGCCATTTTTAAACAACCTTACAAAATAGGCTTACGCTTAATATTTGGCAGAAATTTTCGTTTCATGCTGAGAAATTCGTTCATGTAAACGTACTACCACAAACCATCTTGGCTCTACTCCAGAAATACATTTACAATTCCTCATTAATCGAAAGTTGGACGGGGAAGCCTACTGCCCGCTACTATACTTTGGAAATGATGGCCAACGACCGTCAATTGGAAACTTGAGCAAAATAAAATGAATATTCCATTCAACTGATCTTGTTTTTTTGTCACTCTGAGAACGGAATCCATCTAATTATATTGTATACCGTCAAAATTAGTTAATTATGATCTCTGCGTAAGATATTAGTGCGTAAATTGGGGTGGACACCGCGAAGGATTGCAGATATTCAATAGGGACTCAAAATTGCCGTTACTTGATGGTACCAAACTTTGGGGGTCACAAGCTCGGTAACTTTCGATTTTTGCGTTGAAAAACACAGTAATTCTTCGTGGTCATGATGAATCACTATCGTTATTCGAGAATTTCGTGTAGCCATTGAATAGCTCATTGAGTTAAGAAAAGGAACTGTGTACCTAACGTAACCCGACGCGGAAAAACCACCGTGGTCAATGAGTGGCAACGTCTGGTGACACATGGCATTTAGTAAAGTTCAGGCATTGGCAAGTCAGGAAAATATTCAAGACTTGTTTACTTACAGGGCACCCTGACTACACACGTAGAAGTTTGCAAATTAAGGGATGGTCAAATTTTCATTTACCAAAATGAAAAACTTTCAAAACCATTTACTGAATATTAACATTAAGAAAACCGCTAAGAGACTGTCAACTTTAGTTATCAAAATTTCCTTCACGTTATAGCCTCCTTACAGCATTCGCTCCTTGTTAATAGTTTAACATTATAAGTGTATAATGCTCCTAGTGAAGATTCAGCTGACCAATGATTGATATTTTGACGTAAACTCAATTATGCACGTAATTAATTTTCGAAGCCGCGCATAACATACAAATGTCGCGTGACTATGTGGGTGACACACACAACCTCTCTTCTCTCTGAGCATTGGATTGGAACATTATTCTACATTTTCTAACTCTACGGGATAGCCCTTCATCTGTCAAGCTCGATGACGCATGCGTTGTTGATAGTCGAGGCACGCATTTTTGCGCAGGCGCCCAAACCAACGTTCGCCTCTGCGGACGTTGGCAAATAGGGGACCCCTGCATATGTTTTGAAACTTCCCGCTTTGGAATTGAGGGTGGTCTGCTAACATAAATTATATGTATATATATATATTTATACATTATATGTGTGTAGAAAATGAGTACGTTGCAAGCACGAGTCGTGGTAGGCACGTCAAGTAAAAGAGAAAGGCTTTCGAGGAACGGATGGGAGGGACAGGAAGGGGATGGAGGGAGGGGGAGAGAGGTTGAGGGAGTGATGGCGAGATGTAACTGCTGTCGCACGCGCGCGCGCGTGTACGTGTGTATGTGTGCGTGTTTGTGTGTGCGCACGTGTGTGTTATGGTACGGAATGGAAATAAAAATGAAGATATAGGACGAGTTGCAGAGGGTGAAGGGAACAGGTGGAAGGAAGGGGTGTGGCTGTGGGTAGGGTGGAGAGATGCAAAGGAGATATAAATAGTGGGTTGAAAGGGGGATGGAAGGGTTTACGTCCAGGACGTGCGGGTGGGGGGGAAGCGGGGAGGGAGACTTGGGGGCTGGAAAGGGAGACGAGGAGAAGAGAGGGATTTTTAAGCCGCGGGGGGGAGAAAGGAGGGAGGCGAATGGGGAAGGAATAGGAGAGGAGGGCGCGAATGAAGAGGAATGAAGGACGAGGGTGGTGGGGAGGACAGAGAGGTTTTGGCTGAGAGTGAAAAGTGACCGCGGTCATGAAATATCGGGAGCCCACGGTGAATATTTATCGCCATCTGGGGAGTGAACCGTCTTCGGGCTGAAAAGATGGACGGATGTATAAATAGGCGAACGACTTTATTTAAGCGAAATTTAGATCGCGGGGTCTGCTATTGAGAGGATACTTTCGCCGTTGAGGCAATAAAAAAAAAGCAGGGAACAAAAACGACTCCAATGATGACGTAGTGTCAGGGATGACGAGGAAGCAGCGGGTATTATGACTCGCGGGAATAATTTACGGAAAACTACTTCGGTTTCTCTCGCATAAAATTTTATCTGGAGAAACAACAATAAAAGAGTATAGCAAACAAGAAAAAACCTCACTGTATGGGGAAGAGAAATACTGAGACAAGTTTTGATACTGCAAAAAGGTTCATGAAAAGCAACCAGAATAAGAGCTGGATCATCACAGCATATGAATATAAATTATTCCCTGTAGATTCAATTCCATTGTTTTTAATGAAACACTTTCTTAACTTTGTAGAAATATTTGAATATTGTCACTCGATCTTCACAATATGACATAATAATAACATCCATGTGGGATATTACAGTGTTTAATTAGAACAATGGATACAATATTAAATTGATAAAAAAAGCCCAAGGTAGTAGCATATAAAGTGAGCGTAGGGTGATTATTTGGTGAAGAATCATTTAACAGGATTGTGGGGTATTAAAAAAGTGACAAAATACGGGTACGACGTATTGAAGAGTGTATTAAAACATTTGGGATCAGAATATCAAAAGAAAACCTAAAAACCGAATATTTTATGGACAACTGCGGAAAATAGCAAAAAAAAAAGTTTCAAATCTACATTTAATCCCTTTTATTTTTAAATCTTCGTCAACACATGATTTACTGGCTCAAAACTTGGTCATCAAATTAAATGGATGATATATTGGGTGCATTCCAAAATTAATGCAATTATTTTTAAAAACTAATTTACTGAGCAGATTTGCACAAACACTTAAAGTTCTTCAAAGTACTGTCCTTGGGCCTCTACGCATTTTTTCTCTGACGCGACTCTGCCATGACCGGTACGAGCCCTGGAAGGCGTCTTCCGGGACCTCTCGCAAGGTCTTCATCACGGCTGATTGGATCTCTTCAATGGACAAAAAACGGGTTCCTTTCACGGCAACTTTAATCCGAGGGAACAAAAATAACTCGATCGTCGATTCCATTTTATTCGTGTCTCGGTCGGAGCGCAGAGGTTTACAATTACCGACGTCGCGCCGTTTCCACAACATGGAGAGCACTGAGACCGGTTTCCCGGCGAAGCTTAGCGTTGCCCCCCCCCCCCCTACTTCAAGTGGTTCGATCCCATTCCGACCAGGCAATTAAATTGCACAACTTTTGGAACGCACCCTATCAGACGGCGTCTTTTGAGATATGGGCATGAATAGGACGAGGTAAGCTGGGCAGAGAATAATTGTTGTTAATAAGCGCGATATAAGGTCAGGAACTGGAAGAATTTAATATTGAGAATATGGATGGGACAAACAAATGCTGGAGATACGAGGGGAACTGAGATGTATAGCCAGGGGATATAAAGTCCCAATGTTAAGTGAGCAAACAATGTGGGGAATAAGGACCATTTGGGCAACAAGAAGGGTACAACTGGCATCAACAGTGACTAAACAAAGCTGTGTACGAGTATATAGGATAAATGATGCATACATTGTTCATAAGAGTCTCGAAAATTTCAAGGGAAGTATTTATCTTCGGAAATCATACAGTTACTAGTTAGCTTCAAATTATTACACTTACATATATATATATATATATATACATATACAAATATATATATTTTTATATATATACATACAAACATATATATATATATATCACTTAACATTGGCACTATTATCCCCTGGCTATAAATCTCAGTTCCCCTCGTATCTCCAGAATTTGTTTTTTATGTCTCATCCATATTCTCAATATTAAATTCTTCCAGTTCCTGACCCTATTTCGCGCTTATTGACTAAAATTATTCTCTGACCGGCTTACCTCGTCCTGTTCATGCCTACATCACAAAAGACTGTAAATTAAACATTAACAATCGTACATTAAGCACACAAATATTTTTCACTTTTGTGAAAGTCTCACGGACGTTAATAATATTGTACATGAAATTAGCACTACTGGGCAAAGACTAAAACAACAAAAAAAGAGAAATTTAGTCGGTATCGAATTTTCGGTGGTCCAAACCACTTTTCTCAAAAAAAAGGACAGGAATGTCTGTTCTGAGAGTTCTGCTATTTCTGTCTGAGTGTCAACTCAGAGTTCTGCCCATCTTTTCTTGATAAAGGTGGTTTGAACCAACGAAAATTGGTTACCGAGTGAGTTTCTCTTTATTTGCGTGTTTCTGTTTTTGTCTTTGTACACTAGTGCTAATTTCATAAAAATTATTCATATATATGTATATATATATAATATTATGTATATATATACACATATATACTTAATAACGTGCAACTCAGTCAATCTGTTATACCTTCATTCCTCATTCTGTCCAATAATATAAATATGCAACGCAAATTGATAATGATAAACAGTGATGTTTATCAATGGAAAGAGAATTATTATCGATTTTAAAATTTAATATTAACTGGCTTAAATAATCTATCTATTTTAAAGGAATAATGGTACTGACGTCACCCAGTTTTGGATGGATGCATCAATTGGATGATTCAATTCACTGGCACATGCAAAAACCTAATGTAATGTAATTTCGGTGTTCGTGTACGCATTAAGGAGAGCACGAATTGACAGGAACACCACCGGAGGAGGGTGATCAGAAAACTGAAATGGAAACATGGAGGTAAAAGTGCGTTCGATATAACCAAGGAGGAAAAAGGACCGACGGAAAAGAGGCCGACGGGAGCAAATTAGGGTGAGAGGAACTGGAGATCGAGACCCCCGAAAACTTGCAGCAGGAAAAAAAGAAAGGTTTGCGGCGCATACGAGCACAAAGAGGGAGGGAACGAGGTGGGAAAGAGGAGAAGGGAGAATGAGGAGAAAGGAGAGGAGGAGAAGCAGGGGAATAGATGTGAGGCGGAGATTACAGAATGGACTTTTGGAATGACGGACGAAAATGGACGCGGATGGGAGAGGTGTAGGAGAGGCTGAGGGAAAACGTAGAACAAAAACAAAGAAAGAGGGAGATGCGGAGTAAGGAAGAAGGAGGGAAGGGGAAGGGATAAATATAAAGCTGAATGTTTATTTTCTACAAAGGTTCGCATAAAAAATTTTGAAATCGTTACACATAATTTAATACTCTATAATGCTGTGGCTTTTGGAGAGATTTAAGTACCTCGTTAGGGATGCATCTATTTCGTATACCGTTAAAAGTTTCATAATCTCGCCCAAGAAAGATACAAAATTCATTCCAAATTTTCGAAACAAAAAAAACACTTAATTCATTATATAACAGAATTTATAAGCAAAGCACAATAGCATTAAAATTATTACTCTGATGGCAAGAAAAAGTACAAAAAAATCACCAGTATGAGAATA
Source organism: Hetaerina titia (assembly GCA_037158775.1). NCBI lineage: Eukaryota > Metazoa > Arthropoda > Insecta > Odonata > Calopterygidae > Hetaerina > Hetaerina titia. The sequence goes on from CM073772.1 coordinate 81,301,230, forward strand.
TGTCATTTTTCTATATTTCTAAGTGTTTTATTTCAACAACAACATTTTCAACTGTCTCTGGTTAAGTGGTTGAAAAACTTTGGCCTTATGTACGTAAGTCGTCAGCATAAACTTCACTGATTACCACCAAATACGGCCTTGGGAACAGGATTGCCATTTCCTCGTAAATGATAAAAATGTGGCTCTTACTTAATTTTTTACGTATCAAAACTTTTCCCTTGGAATAATAAATTATAAATTTACATAAATTCGAGTTCCTCAGAGAGGGGAGAGAGAATGGCTTAAGATTTTGGAATACAACGTACACAAGGGTTCAATGTGAACTACAAAAATGGGGGGGGTTGAGCCGGAACACCGGTGTGGACGAAGTGTAAGAGGGTTGACGATGTAGAGGAGCTTCGAGACATAGCCCACCGCGGGGCAACTTCTTCAAGCATCTACGACTTCCCAACCCCTCGCCCGACGCACAAACACGCCCACGCATCACTCCGGAAGACTCATGCCCGTGCATAATGGAGGAGACGAGAGCGCCGCCGACTCCCTCTCATCCGCCTCCTCGTCTCTCATCCACGCGTATCCTCTTCTACTCCCCCGTTGGGGGGCAAGGGAGGTCGAAGCCGCGGCGTGGGTCGGTGGCGTGGAGCAAACATTTACCCTTTGCCACCTCCGAACTCGTGAAAGCGCCGGCGGACGCTCCTTCGATCGTCGGGCTTTGGGCCGAGAACTCTGGCAGGGGAACGCGAACGGTTTCTTCGGTCTCATTCCTCTTTTTGACGTTCGACTCACCATTCACTCCCTGAGGGTGGAAGATGACACCTAATAAGACTAAAAAGAGGCAACCTGGCACATATTTCCTAAGGTCTTATGCCTGCGATGAGTTGATTTGAGCTGACATCATCACCTATCGTGATGAAATACGAAAAAATACACTCGTATAAGACACTAGAGGCTTTTTTAAGTCGGAAGTAACGGTCCAAACTATGTGTTACCGTTGATTCTCTCGGCCGACTATAAAAATATGTTCTTAGATTTCGTATTCTATTCGTAATTACACAGGAAGTATGTTGGGACGAAGTGGTAGCATATGACGTCCCCGCAACCATTAAGGTCTAGCTCTAAATAGCCCAAGTTACAAGTACTAATATAGAAGATGCCATGGCGCCATGATGCCATTCCTTTCTCGGTTCGGGTTGCTGGTATCGTCATTTTGGTTTGGAGCGATATGACATTTTTGGCACGAGGGTGACTTCCATTCTGGTTAGACTCTTCCCAGTTCCCCTTATATCTCTACACGGTTCCACATTAATTTAATTTAGTATTAATTCATATCCAATCTCATCTTTTCTGTTCTTCAGTTTTTCAGAGAAATTTCATCTCAACTGAGCTTCTGCCTATTTTTCTTTGTTGCTATCCACGTTTAAATTCCGTATAGTATCATTGGTTGAGATAGTACAACGTATCGTATGCATTTTTAATACACTGCATGTGTATCTGTGTCTCAAATTTAATCTAGGTTCCATTAAAAAAATTTTAACGTGCATAGAAAATTGTGTTAAAGAAGCGATTTGAACAAAAATAATACTGAGAAATGAATTCAGTGTGCAAGTCTTGCTATTTGATGACCATAGTTACGACATTGAATAAAATATTATAGTGGTTATGGCCCAAAATTAACATATATCATATCGTGAGTATAAATTGAGTAGTAACATAAAAAATAATAATTTATTAACATGTACGCCACATATTATATCTCGAGATAGGGTATGGCGGGCCCATAATCCCTTTTGCCATCCGAGCCTCCAAACTTCAGGGCCCTGCGAGGGGGTTACCCACCCGCAGTGCTCAGGCCAGGTCAGTTGAATGGAAAGGTCGACCCCCGATCAGCGAACTACTTAGTGATTCAGGCTGGACCAAATAAATCTCAACTCATTCCACATCTGTGTTCCAACACCAGAATGATGTGGGTGAGGAAGGGGAAGGAGGAATTTGGAATTTATTAAAAGGATATTATTTAAAAAAAAAGAAAACTTACAATAAATCCAACTTAATCACCTCAACCAGACTCTGATCATATTCCATAGTAGGAAGTGAATTAAATGTTACATCTTTTCTTCTCTGAATCACCACCAGATGGGTGTGACGGAATATGAGTGCAATGTTTAGATTGATGCTAACACAATTGACTGTACGCGGTTGGAAAGTTGGAATAATGCGATGAATTGAGAGCCCTTGAGAAACGCAACGGCAGAGGGGGGGTTTTAATTTTATGAGTGACGAATTCGGCAAATATTGGGAATTCGAGATTACCCATATTTTTGGGGAACGATTTCCATAATTTCCGTCTCAATGATTGCTACCATTTTTGTCATAGTTTTTCGACATCTTCTTTATTCGTTTTCAAATGAGTATGGTTTTTAAAAATGTGTTTCAAGTGTCATGAATAGTTGTTTTACCCATGTTAATTCACCCTCATTACAATTACTTTCCACTGTAACCTGCTTCAATACGCATGAGAAACTTCTAGTCATGAGTTTTCAGTAATATCATTTCGATGACATTAACATAACAGAGTAGCTAACTTGAAAATGAAAGAGTCATTTGCTGAAACTCGACTCCGTAAACAAAGATGGGCGTGCAAAACCACCATATTTGCTAGTTTAATCTTTCTATTATGTATGGAATCCTGTTTGCCTCCCTTAGTACTAATCAATGTAGACCTTGGATACCTGGTAGTTGGTGAATGTTTGCTGTCACTTTATATCCTCATAACTTTAATCACGTAGTGTACTGCTCTCACTAACTCCCTCCCAATAAAACTTCCTTAGGCTTTACACAAAGGCGAGCTTAAGGATCGTATTTGAATTACTAAAATGGTCTCGCAGGGCTGCTTTCAGAGCAGCTGGGATGAATTCTGTTTGCTCTCGGGGTCACTTCGCGTGAGATGAGTACAGGGGAAAGAGCGGAGAAATAAGATGAGGAGATAAAAAGACGCAACACGACCGGCTGAGCGTAAGAAAGATAAACTTCACCAACATGAAAGTAGAGCGCTTTAATTTTTCTTAAGATGTAATAAAATTATAAAGAGCATTGTTTGAATCCAACCTAAAAAATTGAGCAAATTCTGGCGATTGAAATAGACGATAAACAAACATAATTCTTGGGCTATTAGTTGAGATTTACCACACTTAAAATCTCACTTATGTATTAACCGTAGAGTGAAAAGAAAAATTGTACTTCAAATCTCTGGAGACTTCGAATGGAAAGGCAATCGTATTATTTTTAAAAACGTGAAAACGTTCTACAAACCCACAATAATATCATGTGATGAAATTTTGACCTTAATCTCTGCCTTTCGCTCCACAGAGATATTTGCTTTGTAAAGCTACGCATTCTGTTTTCCTTCGACCCGTCAAATATTTGTTTAGGATATGCTGAGACCCAAATTTAAAGTGAAATTATTCATATGCAGTCGCAGAATAAGCAAAAGTAATTTCCTCAAATAACAGAACTAAAGATATCTTTCCGCCAAAAATGACTACCGAAATAAAATACAGATGTTCTTGCTTGTACTCGTTACTCCGTATACTGATTAAAACAGTACTATCGCATTGAAAACAAGTTGAACATAAAACGTTACGTAATAATCGCATATAATCAATTATTTACACGGTGCAATGTGAGAATACCTGTGGTACTTCTATAACGATGATTCGATGCAGTATTTTATTTATAGACTATATTCCTGTAAGACGTTACATGTATAAGTTTGACTTCATGTAAAAAATATTTTGTACATAATATTTCTTTTTGCTAGAAACAATAATAAAAATTTAACATAATAAATTAAAGCTTTCTCATGTATTGACCGTATCTTTGGGTGAATGAGGTACGTTGACGATAATTTCGTCACTGCATGACTTTTAAGATGCTAATAAATTTCTTCATCATTGTAATTCTCAGTATCAGGTAAAAAACTCACCATGGAGATGGAAAAGGACAACCAATTGGACGCCTTGATGAAGAAAAGAAACGATGGGAAACTTGGTCCCACAGTATGAAGGAAGAAAACTCGTGCTGACCGATACTTATACGCTTCCTCGCATCATCACCCAACGAATAAAATTGTGCCACACCAGTGCATCGTGTCTACTGCTCCTCAGATACCAGCTTACTATAGGCAATGAAAGCACATCTAATGAAAGCTCTACACTGGAAGTGATATAAATCCATTTGGCCCTGGAAAGGATCCTAAGGATCTTAACGTCTCTCCTCCCTGGAAGTGAGGAGAGACGTTAAGAAGACACGACCCCGGGACCGGAAAGAATGAAGCCCAAAGCATATGCCAATATACATTTCATCGCAGGTATCATCGAAAAGTCAAACAGAATCCTAAAGAAGCATGGTCTCATCACGAGATACATCTGCGTGACGAAGATAGATGACCATCTGATAAGGATTAAGGACAAACCTCTGCAAAGTGTACACGTAGGAGTACACGCAGTGCTATGCTCTTGCGGGAAGTCCTATATCGATGAAACCTGCAGATCCATGAGTGTTCCAATAAAAGACCACTAGAAAACTTGGAGAACAAAATAGTTCAACTAGTCAGCCGTCTCAGAACAGGCGTGGAACGAGCCAGGAACATATCATAAAATCGTAAGAAGCGCGAATAATAGCCAGAGATAAGTGATACTTTCCTATATCGATAAAGAAATCAAGGAAAATAGTAAAAATAGCAGAAAGCTTCAACCGAGAATATGGATAACCAGTACATGGTGCATGGAAATGAGCTATCCCGCAACCAACCAATCAGAGGGCAGATATGAGATGGGATGGCATATGTAAAGGCAGCGGAGGGAAAAAAAATTCACCTTGTCTTTGCCGGCGGAAAACTGTGGTCTCAAGCAACCACATCCGCTGCCTCTCCTCCGTGATTTCCCCACTCACTCAACCGGACCTTATGCGCCTGTATAAAGCGATTTTAAGACCCAAATGCCTCTGAGCTTGCCCCGTGTTTGCGGTTTGGTAGACGATATGCGTCCCTTTGAAACAATTCAAAATAAGGCCATTCGGGGTCTCCTTCCATGTTAGTCGGTTAACCCGGATGGCCAAAGTACGTGCCGCGCATTGACTTCCGTCCGTCGCGGAGTTTATCCGTGCACATGTCGCCAAATTTCACTCCCGACTCGTACCGACTGGAAATTCTCTCCTGAAAAATGTATTTGGGATTATATCCCGGAAGAAAACACACATATACACTGCCCAAGGATGTTACTCGCCTATTAGTCTTTCCTGTGTCTTTTAATTTTATTTCTCTTCTTAATTTTATGTCGCTCCCCTTGCCTGTTGTAAATTGTCCTACGTTTTTGTTCTTACTTTATTAAGTAACTCTTGTCGTATTGATTTGTTGCACTGTTACGCGGATGTTTCCATCCTCCATGTCTTGCCCTCGTCCAACTGTCGGACATTTACATGGCCGCCGCCAGGTTTTTTTTTAACTAGCAGTGTTGCATCGAGTGATTAAAAATTCCCTTCTGTACATATTTTCGTCCAATTTTACTTACATTTTCCTATTCTGCATAAATTAATAACTTTACTTTTAGCATACTCATCTAATTGGACATTACATACGTAATTTTAAATTAATTTTTAACTGACCCGGCACCTGTCTAACCTCTGGTTAGATTTAGGTGAATCCATAAATTTCAAATCTTAGTTTTTAAGTTTCTCCTTCTCAAAAACAACACGCAAATGTATGTTATTCAAAAAATTCCATTGTTATCATATTGTGAACCGACCGATCGAGGTGGGATTCACCTACAGGGACGGTGTTTTTGTGCCCGCAAGGGCTTCCAATGATCCATTTCGAAAGAAAGAACCTGTTCTCGTTGTGTTTACCTGGGGACAAAATAAACTATAAAGGTAGACCAGGTCAATTTCCCAAACGCAAGGGCTTTGATATGCGGTAAGCAACAACCATTTTGTCAAGGGAGAGAAATACCGGATAGTCAATATCGGTACATATCCTCTTCCCTTCAAATTTATTTATTTTCACCGTTAGACTAGACCACGATCACTCAGTGAGCAGTGAAAAAAATACCTGGTACGATAAATGAAACGACTGAAATTTTCTTAAACAACTAAATAACGAATTAAACAAACACCAGATATTAAGATGATGTCCCAGGCGTTTGCGAAGAAAGGTTCTGGTCGAAATGAAATGGGTAAGTATGCCGCACAATTTGTTTCAAAACTTTATATTTTGGCCACATACTTATCATAATGGGTTATCCATGTTTTATTTAACTATCAAAATTCAACACACCGTGTTTGACGTGGAATTTTGTCGTTTTTCATTCGCTCAACCGCACACCCTGAACGCAAGAAGGGAAAGTAGAGCTAAAATTTGCCAGGGGAAATGAAAAAAGATGGAAAATTACGTGTGAGAGGAAGAAAAAGGGAGAGATAGATAAATAGAGACGTGGATAAAGGGAGAGAGAGAGAGGATGAGCTGAAAGACGCCGAAAAATAATGAAAGGTGGAAACGAGGAGAGAGAAGAAAGATGTCAACCGAAAACCCACAATGAAAGTGATTGAACCGTGAGGCTTAAGGGAACGGGGTGTGAGTGTGGCGGGGTAAGGAGATGGGGAGGAAGGGTAGCGGGGAGGTAAGTGAAGAGGGCGGGATTCTGGCCTCGGAAGAGTAGAGGATTGTTGGGAGGGAGAGAAGTCGAAAAGATAACCCACGAAAACGGGAGATGGATGAATAAATAAATACGGCTAGCGGAGGGAGGGGTGGGAGGGCTTGGACGAGAGGGGAGTGGGATGATCACATGTGCTCGCGGTACGTTTTGCGGCTTTGGGGCGAGGTGAGAGGCGGGCGTCGGGGTCAGGAGGGGGCGACGGAGGTGGAGAGGGGCAAGACCCCGGGACTGTGGCAGGGTTGAGTGGGAGAGGCGGTGTGTCCTCGGCGGAGCGAATGTGATTTCGGAATATATTTGATGAGGAGAGGAAAGGTTGGGTCCCGCCCGGGTTGGGACGCGGCCGGGGGGGGTGAGGGGAGAAGCAGTGGGAAGGTGGAGGCAAAAGAGCCGGAGGAAGTGAGATTAGGAAGCTGGTTGAATAAAAAGAGTCGGGCACTGCTATTTTAGCATTTTCGGTGCCCTATTTTGACTCTCTTTTTTTTTGGACTTATCTAAACCCATGCGAGTTTAGAATCACGGGGCATTTTTGCGCATCCAGTATTCCATTTAGGCTTTAATTTGGTTAATCTAGTGCTTGCCCCTTGCGGCGAGTGACGTTGTCCGGAGCCTTTTGCTCCTAACGGTTTGTCGGCGACAATTAAATGTATGCATGCTCAAAGATGATATTAGGTGAATTTTGATGAGATCCTTTGCCGAATTTAGAGAATGGCAGAGAAAGGAAGCAACCCATCACCGCATTTCCGTAGGCGCTATACATGGCGTCTTCAGTTTTAGCTCCCCTTTCACCACATTAGCCCCAGGGGGCAAGTCATAACCCGGCGGATAGGCGTGAAAACTTGGCATATTCCTTTCAGTTGAAAGTTGGTCCCTCACGCTTTGCATCACAGTAGCTCTACAAAATTATTTCCCGTTTCTCTGTAGGTTTATTCTTTTGGCAAGGATCTGGGCAAAATAATTTAATTTCTTCTTTTGTTCACTCACATTAGCAATTTTTACCGATTCAGTTCTAAGCTTCTGACCATTTAAACCAACACGACAAATTGTTTGTGGTCGTTAGTAAGTAATCAGGGAGCAAGGGTTGCTTTTTATGTTTCTCATCCGTGTGACAAGCATCCAAATTATTAAAAACATCGTCGTCCTATCCTTTTCCGGTTCAGGGCCCAGGAATTGTTCCGCTTCACCGTTTCATTGACCGCCTTACAGTTCTGCCTTCATTCGGTTTGTGTTCACGTGTAATCTTTGCTATTCGCATGCCTTTCAACCTATTAATACATATGTTTTTCCCAGTTGTCCGTACATCTTAACGGTTCTGCATTGAATGCATTAATATGTTATTCTACCCTTTATTTTGCGACCTGCGACGCATGACGGATGTATCGAGTGGCACATCAGTGTCGTTATCGGTTGCAAACCCGGCTAACTGAGGAGGTGGTTATCGCGTCTGGGTCAGTAACTCGTCCAAGTAAATCAATTTTCACTAAAAAACTACATTGATGGTCTTGGAACGGATGGAACTAAAGCTGATAGCTCAGGCAAACGAAAAAGAGCGCCGTTTAATGAATTTTTTTAACTCAAAATTAGGTATGCATGCATGGCCATATCAAATTGCGGCCTTCTTCAATACGTGCATTGTAGAATAGTGGGTGCCTTCACTTTCTGGTGACAAATCTGACGAAGTAGTAAAGATACAGCCTAGCGCGTTGTAGGTGCTGGTAAATAGGGAGTGCAAGACCTTGTGGGGGGAAGAGAAGTGGGGAATAGGAGACTTAGCATGTCAGTAGGGGGAGGTTTTAAGGAGGCGGTGCTAAAGGCCTCCGTTTTGAGCAATGGACGCGAAAAAGAGATTTTCACGGGCGCTCCCAAACGTGAAATAAAGTTGATGATGTTATTATAAGAAATCCTCCTTGAGCCAACCACGCCGCCCCTCTTTCTCGACCTCCGCACCCAAACACCATCCCATCCCCTTCATTTTCCCTTTTAAGTCGAATTAGTTCCCATTGTGGCCACCGGAGCGGTGGTACCGTCTACTATGCCGAGTGGAAACGGTGATGAAAGAGGAGTGAGGGAAAGAACGGGAAAATAAGACGAAGAGTCATTTAAAGGGGAGAGAGAGAGAGAGAATGGGGAAAGGAAGGATTGAGAGGTGATGGGATGGGCCAAAGATTGAAAACATGCTAAGTAATCTGCGGAAGAAGTTTGGAGGCTATATATATACGTGGGATGAGGTACGAGGATGCAAGAGAACCCGTGTGGGGTTGACAATGAGGTGTCCCTCTCCCGGAAACTGATGGGCAAAACGATGAGGATGCAGAAGGAGGGGTGGTCATCTAAATACTAGCCCACGATTGAAACGGTATTTACTCTTGAGTAAGGGGAGTCAGGCTCTGACCTCGTCCGTAGGCTAAAACGAGATTTGACTTAAAACGATAAAAATATGAACAAAATTAAATTACTCAACCCCTGATGTAAAATAAAAAGCATGCATCAAAGGAGAGTCTTCCGATGTTACTACTTTATCCAGGGCTTTTACAATCTCGGCCCTATTCATGCTCTCCACAATGCCTCTACCTACACATCTTCCTTTCTTCCTCTCGCTGATCTTATGCTCTCTAACTTCCGTAACTTTCGGTATACTACGACACACCTCTTCCTTTCTCTTGATAAACCTTCTTTCATTTATTCTCAAAAAGTTCTTTCTTCCACCCGCTCCAGCCAAACTTCTTCTTTTGTATCTATTGATTTCGCTCATCATGTTTTTCTCGGACAAAATAAATGAGGTGAGTTCTCGTTCCCTTCCTAGATTGTATTCTTAAAGTGGCACTATCATAAGATTGACAGTCCATATAGGCACAAAATCCCTTCGCGGGGGCACCTAAAGATATGATAGAAGATGCAAACATCACTTTTGGTTTAGCTTGTGACCATTCGTGAACCTATCACGTTCAATTATCGTGTCTGTCGCCAATTGACTCCTCAGAAGTCCTTCATCAACGCGAAGGCAGTAGTCTACGAGGAGGATTTTAATATCATCATCAAATGTTATCATAGGTATCAAGTCTATTGAGGCTGGTTTTGGGCACCCCAAAGTCTTATTTTGAATCCCTGTATCCCTTGGTGGCATAAAAATATTATCTTGACAATTACAAATTGGCACCTTTAAAAAACATCAACATGACTCCGGATGACATGATTAAAATTGACTCAAGGTACGACCTTTACTACTGTCTCCTTCATGCCCTCATAGATCCCACAATGATTCCAATCGTTTATGTAAGGACGAGTCATTTCAATTAACTATCTCCAGAATATTATTGTTCTATGAGCCGCAAATGGACACGTGGGAACCAAGGAGAGCTCAGCTTGCTCGAGTTCAGATGGTCGTCCTCCATGCAGCGGAATTCCACTCTCCGAGACGGAATTGAATAAAAAGCTAGAACCGGTGGCTTGGTCCACCGGCTGTGACGCTCCGAGGCGCCACCTACACCAAACATTCCTCTCCCTAGCCCTCACCCACCCTTACGACCCACAGGCGGAGAGAGATAGCGAGAGAGGGAGAGAGACAGAGAGAGACTGAGAGAAAGGGTAAGAGAGTGAGAGATAGCGAGTACAAGGGGGAAATGGATGAGATGTAAAACAAAGGAAGGGAGATAATGCGCAAAAGATAAAGGAGGCCAGAGAGCGGTGGGGTGTGTCGCGAGGGACCAGAGGGTGGGGAGGGGAGAGGAGGAACGGAAGTTAAGATTAGTGTGGGTGGGGAGGGAGGAGTGGACGGGTGGGATAAGGAATGCCGAGAGGGACACGGAGGAGGAGAAATTGAAATAAGGTCATAAAAGGGGGGGGTGAGGGTGGGAGGGAAAGAGAAAAAGGGAGCGGAGCTCAGAGGGTGAAGATTTTAGCGGAATGAAGAAGAGGACGAGGGGAAAGTATGCGGAGACAGAGAGATGGATGTACACGTATTTACATATATACACACACCAACACATAGTCATACACGTACATATGTACTCACGAGCACACAACCTTATACCCATATCCATGCAGACATACACAAACATACGTACGACATAATGAGCAAGATTATAAACAATAGACAGTAATTTTCTACAAGATTCCCATACATTGACAACGTTTCCAACAGCAAATTTTTATGTTTTCAACGTTGACGGCAGATCTTTTTTTTCCAAGATTTTTGGTTTTTAAAAACTACGTGGAAGCTTAAATCCGCACTTGACACTTAATATAAATCGCGTGGAAAACAATAATAAGTGTTTACATGCATATTTTATATTGTTTGACCAACTTAATAAGAGAAACACCAGGAAATTATTGCGTAACATTTTTCATTTCAAAAGATTTGTTTCATTCTTAAAGCAATAAATGAGCCATTTTATTTCGGAAATCATATAGTAAACAATTCCTTAACTACTCGTATGCCAGACCCTATTTTTAGGCAAAACACAAAATTAGATAACTTCAATGTGTAGTAGATTTTTCAAAGTTATAGACTGTTGGTAACTACCTATAAAATTCTATTTATGATGAAAAACAACAAGAGACAAACGTGATGCAATGGAAATGTGAATAATATTTATGTGACTAAAAATACGAAAATTAAGGAAAAAAGGAAGAAATTCTAGCTTTTTGGCAGCTTATACAATAATATAAATGGGAGGCGTTTAAGGCTTTAAGTGGGGGCTAAAAGCATAAGTTGGGACTTGAAACGCTTTTTCAATTAACAATATCCACACATTTTGGTGATTTCGGAACTTAGTTCCGGACAGCGCTGTAAATGGAAATGACTCCCAATGCTTAAAAACTATTGGGCGTAATGATAATAATTAACGGAGTAAGCTTAACACCGAAGGAATTTCGGGTAAACTCTCGGAGTAATTAGACTACTGGTCCTGCTCACTGGTAAGAACTCACTCCATCGATTCGAATGCAGGCGAACCATCCATTACATTGTTTCGGGTATCGATTTTTCATTATAATAATGGAAGGCGGTGGGGTAAGGAGGGATGGACGGGTTTTATGGCAGGAAAGAGGACTTGGATTTGGAAAATAGGGGAGCAGGAAAGGGGGGGGGAGGATGCAGAACGAAAGGGATGGGATAAAATGAGAAAAAATTGCGATGTTAGGATCTTAGGGAAGGGAGAATGGATGGAGGCGTGCTGGGGGGAGGAGGGATGGAAATGGAAAAAAAGGGAGGGCGAGAGATGAAGGGAGATAGAAATGGTGGGGGAGAGGAGGCGTAGGGCCGAGGAGAGGCGGGAAGGAGGAGGAAAACCTAAAAATACCCGGGAGAGGAGGCTTGGTCTCCTTGGGGGAGTGCGTGAGTTGGGTATTCGGGGTGCTAAGGGATCGGAGAGATATTGAGGAGAGGGGAGGGCAAGGAGTCGGGGATTTTTTGTTCCGCTCGAATTCGAGCATATCATTTGCAACGTGGATGAATATTGAAAACGTACCGATGTGCCGGCATTGCGATGCGAGTGCACGGACGCCGACATCCCACTTCATTTTCCTCACGTTCAGGCGCGGATTCTTTATATAACATGATTTACGCATCTCATTATATGCTAGCAACAACGTTGCAACGAATTCATGCCGAAACACCGTAGTTCGCCATTACACCGAAATGCTCAATTTGTAAAAATCTGAGGATATCAATCGTTGCTCCTCCGAAATCACACTGATATAAAAAACGTATGCTCATAACTAATTTCACTGAGCTTATATTTGTATATATATATATATATATATATATATATATATATATATACATATATATATATATACATATATATATATATATATATATATATATATCTTCAGGTGACTGAAGAAGGCCTCGGAGTAGGCCGAAAGATCAAACAATCTACAATGTGAGTGTTCTTTTACGTATTATCTATTTTATTCAATGTTCTATTGTGCCGTCCAAATGCTATATTGCTCTCGTGAGTACTTCCACATCATCGATATATATAAAACACAGTAAACACAGTAATCAACCCGAAGGTCGGTTTAGTAGGTGATGGTATATATTAATATACACCCATGTACCAAGCCCGACGGCGTGTGAATATTCCCACATCAGGGTAGGGGGGCCAGTTCCTTTTCCTGTGCCGGTTATGGTTTCCCAGGAAGACCTGGTACCCGAAAAATCAACTAGCTTGGGTGGAGCTGCAGGTGCCCAGAGTGCCTTGCCCGGGAATCAAACCCGGGACCCTCCGGTCAGTAGTCCAACGCTCTACCCACTAGACCACCACGACCCACTATCGATATAAACATGTATACATATATATATATATATATATATATATATATCTGGTCCAAAATGTAACATAGAAACACAAAAGAAAGGACATACACACAAGGGTGCTACTTCAAAGATTTTCGAGTGAATGCTTCATTTCTGGAAATTATTTCTTTTGAATCGACTCAGTCCTACTACTTTTTGGACAGAACTAGTGTGTTTGTGTGTATGTGTATATATATATATATACTAACCATAAACACAGTAATCGACCCGAAGGCCGTATATATGCATATATATTTTTACACATACGCACGCACAATCGGTACAGTCTACTCTTCGTGTCCATACTCAAGGACTGGCGGGCGGATAATTGCCGGGAGGCGACTAAGCGCCGAATATGCCTTCGTACGATACCGAAGCGCCTGGGAGTTTCCAAAGCCAAAGTTTCCAGAGTAGCCAAAGGAGTTTCCGATCCATCAGCATTCCAAGGTAGAAAACTTCAGATCCCCACGATAAGACGACTCCGTTCACTGATGGGTTCACTCCTGGCGTCCCTCCTCTTCCCGGGTGGAAGATGATCGCCTTCGTCTTTTGTGCGTTCACCACAAAACGCCATCGGCGGTAACATTCTAGTAGCTCCGCCACGGCGTCCTGCAGTCTCTGCACCGCAGTCATCTTCTATCAAGAACGGCACAGGAGGGCCGTATCGTCAATGTGATAAGGAAGGTCGTTGGGTACTTAATATGGAGGAAGGAATTAGTCATTTTGGACCGCACGAAGAGAGGGAGACAGGAAGTGGAGGTAAACAGAATGTCGCATCGCTGTTTAGGGTGTTATGGAGTCGTATTAGGCGGGTCATTAAGGTGAATAATAATGATTAGCCTCTGATTTAATCAAAAATATACTTTGACCGGTACACTGCTCCTAATGATAACAACATTGGTTCCCTGAAATTTGATTAATCTCCTTTCGACCCGAATAGAAATGAGACATTGAGCCTTTATCGCACCTCCCAATCGCGGAATCGTCACACAAAATATCAATCGGGATAGGGGTTCTTCCCTTGAATATGTCTTTTTACTGCTGCTAAAGCCCTTTTAATGTTTTTTTTTTTCAAGTATGTTAAAAATTATATCTGAAATATATCTTTATAACTTATTTAAAGCTTAAATTGTATAAATTTTTCCCGGATTACCGTTTAAAACTTATAATGAGATTTTGTCAACTACAATTCTTCTTACATACTTTGACGACGTGAATGAGAAACAATGAACTTCAAGTGTCATGCACAATCGCAGACACCCTAGCTCTAAATGCAAGAATAGTCGCCTATGTGGGAATCGGAACCGCGATCCCTGAACTAATATGCGAGCGATTCAACCCGCCGCGTCACCACCAAGACTACTAACGTAATTAATGAAATTCGGGACGAGAATAATCATAGGAGAGGAGGAAATTTGAATGCTTTCCGACAGGACAACTATTACTTATGTATGCTTCATGCAAGAAACTATTCAACTAAGACATCTTTCAGTTTCGCTCACATTTTCGTAGCGTTTGGCGCACATTTAGTGTTCGGATGAATTATTTTTCTCCCTAAATCCGGTGAAACGACTTCTACGTGGCGGAGGGAAATGACCTAGGAGTGGGTGAAGTGAGTATTCAGGGGTGTGTGCGAGAGAGATGGTCGATGAGGGAAGAGAAAAGAAGAAGGAATGGAAAATTAGGAGAAGGCTCGGTCTTCGTTACGCGGGGACGGCGAAATTTATTATCAAAATTGGTGGTGGGGTGGAATGTCCGACATAAAAATGTTCCCTCTTACCTTCCCCTCCTGTCTCCCTCACTTCCTCTTCCCTCTCCCTCCCACCCCTTATTTTATTCACGCCCACACTGCAGTGCCTTGTCGCGTGACGAAAGAGAAGGGAGTGCCACTCGGAGCTGCTATTATTAGATTTTTAAAAAATATATGGAATCGGCCGGCGTCCTTTTTGTTTCCCGAGAGTCTCCAGCTGATGAGGGGGCCATTAACCCGGAGTGAGGGAGGGATGAGAGGGGGCGCCACTTCCTGTCCTATTCCGTCCCTCCACCACGCCCCATCTCCTCCTACTCACCGTCTCCTCCCACCCACCTCCGGATTTCGCCGCATGAGAAAGTGAAACGGGAAGGTTTTTAGGGGGGTGAACCGCGAGATCTAAAGTTCAGCAATTAAAAAATGGGGTTGAGAGGAGACGTTGCCTCCTCCCCTCCTAATCAATCAGCGACAAGCTTAAAAAGTAGTGGCTGCAGCTTCCAACCCCATTAATCAAGCAACATCCGTCGCCACCACGCGTGCGTCACGGCTAATATGTTTTCTGACAGTCTTTCCTGTTTTTTTATACCTTTTCAGCTCTCCCAAATTGATATATAGAACATATTTAAGGGTTTTATTTACAAATTTTGCGACGTATTTTATTTCATAATCGGCGAATGTGAAATTTTTACTTAGAAAAACTGCAAATGAATTTGTTTTTTTTTCTGTTTATCATTACCTGACGGTCATCACCACCGTTTGCTTCAAATGTAAGGGCATTTCTTACCGTCAGATCTCATCAATTCAAGAAATTCAATGAAAATTGTACACGAAAATAGCTAGAATATTTAAATAAATACCAATTGTTTGCTTTTTACAGCCTGTACTCCCATCGAGATCTTTAATAAGATCCAATTCAGAATTCGAAACAATAAAATATATGCATGCCATAAAAATTTTTTTATCTTATCCATTTGTTCATTTTTGCCAAAATCACCAAGTTTTTCAGTGGTTTGTTTGGTCACATGTGTTTAGTTAGAAATTCATCCTATTAATTTCGAATTTATGCTACGTACCTGTTTCAGAGGGGCAAGTATAAGAAATTAACGTCATTACAACGCAAAGCTAACACTGCTTTTTTAACGGTAACCACACGCAATTTGAAGCGACGGAAACATTTCTCCAATGAAGTCTGATGCTTTAAATAAGTCACTAAAATAAGTAACCCTTATTATTAAACCGATAATTGATTGTGCAATATTCTTGCATAACATGATTATTCAGATAAATTCATCAAAATTTAATGAAGGGACATCGGGAGCTGTCCCAAAAATTACTCAAATAAATATATAGGTAGTTAGAGGTCTTTGTTTGGGCAAAATTGAGACCAAATTGTCCCAAAGGTTGATCAATTGTTTATAATAGAAGAAGTACCGAAAATACGCAGATCGAAGTAGAAATTACTAAAATTCTTCAAAATAGCACCTTTGCGCATCGTCACATAGATGCCAGAGCCTCTGTCAGTCGTATTACGCTGCCTGGATGCCTTCGACGGGTGTCTCGTTCAGGTTCCTTTTCACGGTTACTTTGACACTATCAAGAGTTCCAAAATGGTTCGAGCTTTCGAGCTCCTTTTCAAACTTGTGAGCAAAAAGAAGTCCGGCGGTGCCAGATGGGGGCTGTAGGGTGGCTGGGGCAGCGTTGCCACCTTGTGCTTGGCCAGGTACCCGGTCACGAAGAAGGCTGTGTGGGACGGTGCGTTGTCGTGGTGCATCCTCTGTTTGGCAAAAATCTCCTTCCTTTCACTCTTTTCCGCCATCTTCCGGGGACTTCCACCTAAAACTTACTCTTCACTGTTTGTCCCCGAGGTAATGCAATAATTCAGGGACAGACATCTTTTTTTTAATTCCGAAAAAGTCATTCTACTTATTTATGCGACAGACCCTCTATGCCAATAGAAATTTTAAACTTCGTACGGGTAAAGACTATTCTCTTCTGTTCACTGAAGAACCTTAAAGGGTTTAAGACATTTGCCAGATTCTTTTTCGGAGTATTTGTACCTATGTTACCTCCGTATGCTACTTGTTATTGTTTATTAAATTAACGACAGAAAGTCGATGTCCGAATGAGTATCGTCCATGGTACAGAAATGGATTTTTTTCTTTTAACCCTGTGTTTAACACAAGGAATAATATTCACCGGGTGCACAATTCATTTGTGTAATCTGACGTTTTGGAGCACGAAACCAAACAGCGGGTATCAACTCTCAATCATTTCCCCACTCTACAAATACTCTTTCCGCCTTATTAGGCAAATCTACTTTCCTTTCTACTAAATTAGTGAAGTCGCCGAATAGGACTACTTATATTCTGCTCGTCTGCCCAAAGGGACCTATAAGCCATTCACCAGTCCCCCTCGGCCATGACCCTTTCTGCTAGTACACAACCCTACGGACTGCAAGTATGCATAAAGATCCCGCTTTAAGATACGAGTACAGCCCGCGCTCTTGCACTGGAATAACTGCGCCTCTAAAAACATTCAGAAATGTGCTCTGATTTCGGGATAATTTGGGTACGGACTGGATACAGCTAAATATAGAAATAGGAAAGGGAAAATAAAAACACTGAGCTCTTCCCACGCGAACCTCGTTATCACAGATATGGATCTCCAACTTTGCGACCGGCTGCTTTTCCTTTCGTCCCATTTCCCCATCTGTCCGGTTTTCTTAATTGGGTGGAGGAGACACCGGCAACCTCTTTAGTTCTGAAATGTTTTCATTCCTTTTCAATTCCGAGGACCGTGATCGCAAAAGGCGGGTTTTAATGAGCGCCATTCGATCCCCATTAAGACTTATAATTGTGGAAGTTTAAAAGCGTCCATTACTCGCTGGTTTATTTTAACCGCGAATCGGGGACATGGGAGATAAAAGCGAGGAACATATTACGCTTTAACATAATGTTTCGGGGAAATTCTTTAACTTAATGTAAAATTTAATTTTGCACGAAATTTAACTCGCAAAAAAATGTAACCCTTTCATGAGTTTTGAAAGATCATTGAGAAATAATGTAAGTGCTGACAGCCATTTTGATTGAAATCCTAGAGAAATAATAAAAACGAATGTCATCAGCACGTGAATTACAACTTTTCTAATTTTTCCTGGAATTTCGTTGGAAAATGTATTTGACGTGCTATGAAATAAAAATATTCCCGTTGATTTTAAAATAAACTACTTTCCTGAGGCATCAAAACTGTCTCATAGCACACAGAGCGAGCAATATTTGGGGTAAAATGATTTCAGCCGTAAATGCTAAATTTGTAAGAAATCTTCGACCTGCAAACTGATTTCACATGACTATGAACACAAAACACTCCAGTTCGATGGAACATCAAGAAAACGTTCGATGAAATATATATAGAAAATTTCCTTCAACAAACAAGTTTAATAGTCATTTAATAATATCTTCTCACTCTCATTATCATCACAGGTTATCGTTGATAGATGCTCTGTTGAATATTTTCTCAACCCTGTGGTATAAAAATCTGCTTATTTCAACTCGGTTTCCTGAACTAACTTCTTTCATCGATTGATTCTCGTAATTAGCACTCGACCATTTCCTCTTCAAATTGCTTCTCTAACATTTCCATTAAGATCTTTGGCAAATTGCTTTTCTCCCAAAAGTACCAAATTAGAATATTCACCTTCTTCTCGTCCGTCAGGCTCTTACGAATAATTTGCCTCATCTGTCATTCCCCAGGGGTTATTTCCTCTAGTCTATCTGTCTTCTCACTATTATCCCCTTTATCCACAACTCAACAGTTTTTGGAAAAAAATATTTCTATTCTTTTAACACCTTTACTTTCAGCACTGAAGGCAACAAAGTTATGTTTTTATCCGAAGGAAGTGGTGCGCGATGTCACATCCACGCCATCCCTCAGGCTACCCCCCACTCCCCCGCGGGGGAAACCAATATCTCCTGAGATGGAAAATCACAAGAAGTGCCAGTGAATACTTTGATTGGAAGCAGATATTTTATTTTTTATCGTCGAATTCCGAAGTGAGCTCCTTCACTAAACCTAAATATTCTATCGCGGGCAGATCTCAGCAATTTGGAATGCAGGGAGAATAAATAGAATTCCCTACATACCCCCTCCAACGAAATGAAGCGGAGGTCAACGCGTTTTGGTAGTGGGAATTAGCAACAACTTTTGATACCTCTTCAAGCAGGGTGATGATCAAGCTAGAGGATGGTGATAATTCATTCTAAAAAAACCCAACTAGATGGAGGAAATGAACGCTGGGCGAGATGAACGATATACGTACGCACATTGAAGAGGAACTCTATGAATTCAAATCTGATGATTGAACATTTCTTTTCCTGTAACTTATGCCTCTGTAAACTGCTTTGACATATATTCCATAACTCACCGTGTATGAATATCACCGAAGTCACACTACAGGCACAAGATAAAATAGTCGAACGACTCACACAAACTTCTTTGTCAAATTCCAAGAAACTGCGGGAGATGCCGCAATAGTGACTTTTAACGGAGTCATCCGCGATATGTATTTCAATGCAAAAATTTCAGAGTGTAAAAATCATTTGCATTGACCGGGATTCGAATCCAGATCCCTCGATATCCTGTGGCGAGTGCTTTAGCCAGTTAAGCTATCGAGGCGTCCTCTTAAACTCTCAAAATTTCAGTTTAATAGGATGCCTCAATAGCTTAACCTGCTAAAGCACTCGGCACAGGACATCGAGGGATCTGGATTCGAATCCCGGTCAATGCGAATGATTTTTACACTCTGAAATTGTTGTATTGAAACTTCTTCGTCATTAGGTCAGTTTAGACGAGCACAAGTCGGATATGTACAGACCTGGCTAAATGGGAAAGATAATCATTTGATGTGAGGAGTAAGGATGATTTTCAGACGTGGTCTTTCTTACAAGTAACCACACAAAAGTACATAAATAATGTAAATTTTATGTTAATTGGTTCTGCTTAAATTATTTTCACAATGAATGATTGCGCCCAATTGGAGACAAAATGTTTTCTTCTCACAGTATTTTGACGATATAATACCAATACGAATCTTGATGGAAATCAACCGATATGCATTATCGTTACTCCACGTAATGATGCAATGGCCGTGTGCAGGGTATTTCGATGCACATAATAGCTCGGATATTCAAAATTCGGTAATTAATGTAAATGCCTGTGAAATAATGGTCCAACATCTAATTGGAAGCATCCATAAATGAGGTGGCATTCGTCTTCGCGCCATTATGGCTAACATTATCAATATTTATGTCTAATTGACTACAAATACTATATTGCAAAGACAAACAGAAGCTGTATTAACGCTTTTAGAAAAAAAATTCCTGATTCAGAAGTGCTTAGGGAAAATGTATGAATTGGTCTTGAAATTCGCTTTCAAAAGTTAGTAAAAAGGATTAAAACATTATAATTAGAAAATGTATCGGTTAAGATGTTATTACTACCCTGTTGGAGGACTGCTCCACTTCTATGATATGCGAGGAAAAAATGGAGTTAAAGAAGTACGTGAATTTTGATATTTTTTAATAAATATGAAAAAAAAAGAAAATTTTCAAAACTCATCCCTGCAGAGTTCTACGTGCTCGATTATGACCTTTTGTAGTTATTCTCAGAAAGAGTAATTAGTCATTGGATGAGAAATCCATAGGTATTACTTAATAGCTGTCTTTCCCTGCATTTACGTATACTCGCGGAATAATGCTGCATCGTAACCCTATTACAAAAGCTCCCAGATTTTCTATATCTTTATATTTCCTTTTGGTTTAGCTCTTATTTTTGATAAAATCGACTAAATGTTCATCTTTAAGATTAATAATTTAGTAGTTTCAAGCTATAAATTAGAACACGACAAATATGTTGAGAACACTGATTATTCCATTCATGACCACATTCTCAATGTGGTCACGGTTAAATTAAGATATAATGTACCTACGTACGTTGGTTGAAAATTGTTGGATAGTCAATATTTTTTAAGAAAACTCTTTCGTTCCGCATTTTTCTCAGCAAATCTAGCAGAGAAATATTAGTTAGCGAAATGGTGGCCGAGGGTATGTTTAATTCAAAGCTAATACACATAACTCGATAATTATTGATGGAAGGGTAAGAGATCATATTTAAAAAATTACTTCTCGGAATTATGCACCTTTCTCTGCCTCTCGGCA
This sequence comes from Hetaerina titia, assembly GCA_037158775.1. Taxonomy (NCBI): domain Eukaryota; kingdom Metazoa; phylum Arthropoda; class Insecta; order Odonata; family Calopterygidae; genus Hetaerina; species Hetaerina titia. Next base: position 81,322,200 of record CM073772.1, read on the forward strand.
CCCAGTTTCCATCGGAGTATGTCTCTGTTACATTCAACGGTCAAAGTCATTGCTTCCGTTGCCTCAGACACGCCATCCGGCCACTTTTTCCTTGGTCTCTCTCTCGTCTCCGAATTTCAGGTGACACCCACTCCAGCATCTTTTTTGGCAAATGTTTCTTTCCCACGGGAAAGTAACGGGAGATGGACGGAGATATTTTGGACGACGTTCAGAGGAGACAGCCATAGTGGTTCGGTCAAGTCAATAAAAGATCTCATAATTCTCTTGAATTTATTCATCCCTGCGTGAGGGCCATGATCGTTAAAAATTCACATGGCGATGTCGGATGCAGATTTATAAGGTTTTAAAAAATGGGACGTTAATATTAAATATTCGTAGATTTATGTTAGGTCATCCCAAACGGAGGAAAAACAAGAGGAAGAGGCAAATAAGGAGGAGAGAATATAAAAAGAAAGAGAATATATGTCCTGGGAGGTTTTAGAAGAGGAGAGAGAGGAAAAGTGAGCCTAAGTAGGGCTCAATTGTGAGAGCGGAGTGCTGGGTGGGATCGAGGGAGGGCGTTCGGGAATTGAATCTCTCTCTCTCGTAAAGAGAAAAATACACTTCACGCACACGCGCTGGCGGGCAGGGCCGGATAATATTATATTTTTATATGTTTTTGGGAAGGGGAAGGAGGAAAGTAGACGAAGAGATAGGGACAAAGAAGGTAAGAGGCAGCGAGAGATAACGGGCGAGGGAACGAAGAGAGAGTTTCACTCAAATTGTTTCCCTGCGTCTCACTCCCTTGAACGAGATTATGTATATACTTATATATATATATATATATATATATATATATATATATAGTATATATGACTGATTGAGTTGATAACTGATATATATATATATATATATATATATATATATATATATATGCGGGTCGCGGTGGTACAGTCGGTAGAGCATTGGACTACTGACCGGAGGGTCCCGGGTTCGATTCCCGGGCAAGGCACTCTGGGCACCTGCAGCTCCACCCAAGCTAGTTGATTTTTAGGGTACCAGATCTTCCTGGGAAACCATAACCGGCACAGGGAAAGGAACTGGCCCCCCTACCCTGATGTGTGAATATTCACACGCCGTCGGGCTTGGTACATGGGTGAGCTCTACCATCACCTACTAAACCGACCTTCGGGTTGATTACTGTGTTTATGGTTTATATATATATATATATATATCTCTCTTTTGGACGGCACAATATAACACAGAATAAAATAGATAACACGTAAAAGGACACTCCAACTGTAGATGATTTGAGCTTTCGGCCTACTCTTCAGGTCAGACCTTCTTCAGGTCTGACCTGAAGGCCTCGCAGTAGGCCGAAAGCTCAAATCATCTACAGTGTGAGTGTCCTTTAACGTGTTATCTGTTTTATTCTGTGTTATATTGTGCCGTCCAAAAGTTATATTACTCTCGTGAGTACTTCCGAATCATCTATATATGTGTATATTTATATATATATGAGAGAAATCCTATGGAGGCAGGAAAAATGGATGAAAGGCGTATTGAGCGGTAGTGGAATGTTGAAGAAGGTAATAGAGGGGAGAATGTTGGGCAAACGAGGAAAGGGTAGGAACAGGATAGGGATGTTGGATGGGATGAAGGGAGGAAAGAAGTACACAGAGATGAAGAGGGACCTGATGTAGTTTAGGTTGCTGGATTGGGTTCTGTTTGGAGTTACAAAATATGTATTTGATAGTTGTGTCCACCGAAAAACCTACCTTAACCGGTAGATTACCTAATAATAAATAATATATATATATATACAAAAACACACATAGACAAAACAACAGAAATCTTGAATGGAAGTCTTGAACCAATTACTGCTTTCGTTTCATTTGCCATCCATAAAGTTTCACTCATAAGTAACTAAAGTCACCCTTTTCATCCAAAACAAGATGTCGGTACAGTGGTTTCATCATTCACTTCTATCACGAAAACCAGGAGTAAAAACGTCAATTTTGAGAAAATTTACTCTTCATGCGGAAAAATTGATCAGATACAAAATCAATCTTGTGATTCCCTAATCAATTTCATAAATGCAGACAATTTAAACCACAAAGGGAGTTTTTCCATTCAGATAATTAAAAAATATTGCACTTACAAAATTTGGAAAAATTATGACGGTCCGGTCCACTGAGATATTGTCATGTTTCGTCAGACACGTTGATTTGAATTCTCCAATATCAATTCCTTCCGCTAAATCAAGCCTGAAACTGCGATCTAAATTATTTTGTTTCAATGAAAACTCCTATTTTTTCCTCGAACTGTAAATGTATAGGCACTGCAACTTTTGGCCAACTCGACTTTCGGCCGCTGGATGTCTGGAAATGGAGTAGTCAATAAGTAAGAGCATTTGCAAAACTCTCATCAATGACTCTGGGGCATCCGGACGCATTGGAAAGTCGGGAAGAGAAAGAATTGAGTGGGACGTTGGTGGAGAACATGAAAAGAAAATGAGAGAGGGGCTCTCGCAGGCGTGAAGGGAAGCAGTGAGGAAGAGTAGGGATCTTTGTCCGGGTATTAAGGAACTGAGCGGAGCGTGGGAGACCAAAGAAAATGTACGGAAGGGAATGGGGATCGAATGAAGAGCGTCGATGGGTTTGGTTGGTGAGTGGGTTGATGCGAGGGCCGGTTAAGTGTTCGCGGACGGCGCGGCGTAAATAAGAGTTCAAATCGGGCAGTAGAGGGCGGTGTGGGTTGATGTGGTGTAAGGCGGGCGGGTGAGTGAGTTTAAAAAGGCGTTCTGTGGATCCTGGTGAAAAGGACGGTGAGTTCAAGGGGGGCGAAAAATACCCTTTTCGCAAGAGAGAAGGAAAAAATTTGCAGGGTTGCGTAATGTAGGAAGGGAAGGGAAGAGGATCGTTCTCAGTCTCAGGAAGAGAGGGGGGAGATGGAGCGAGTGGTATAATCTTAAAAGAAAAAATGATAATTCACCGTAACGTTAAATGAAATCGTAGACTTAATCAAAACCCTGGTTCGGAGGCAACATTTCAATGAGTTCAACTTCCGTTCCATCGGCAATCTTTTTTTCACATCTTGTCACAAGTCCAGTCTTGAATCCAGTAAGAGAAGACACAAATTCTCAGACCAACTTGAGTTCAAATCATTCTTTTTGTTTACGCCGGTTATCACGGGAAACAAGTTTTGATAATCGCGCACATCGAATTCGATTCCGGTTCCCGCAAAAGAACACCGCGTAACCTTACTTACACGCAGTACTTATATCTTCTAGGGTCGTGCGTTCACCACTAACTGAAATCAGGCTAATTGCAGATGATACAGATATGCCCAGTACTATTTTTGGTGTTAAAATTTGTGTTTTTGCGCATTAACAGTGCCTGTTATTGCGTGATTTCCTGTTATCAAATCGAAGAAAACGTTTAACTTACTTTGGAGTCGCCAAATTATTGATCGATTGGTGAAATTTAATGATATTTTAGGTCATTTTCAAAAAGACATTGTTTACCTTCACGCAAAATATAGCCTTGATATTTGATCGCAGCTAGACGGTTTATTCATGCATGGATCAATTAAAAGCGTTGCTTTCTAACAGACTAAATGTTGGTGCTTCTTTCCCTTCTGTCAAATTTCTAATCGTTTATAAACTGTAATATATCTGCAGAAAGAACTGATTAAGGCCTTAACAGCAACACTTTCCGTCCAGTAACCACAACGAAAGTAAACAATTGACATAGATTCAGGGGAAAATAATATTCGGTGACTATTCGGTCGGTGCTATTAATCGGTCAATCGCTTTTGAATGAAACAGGTTACTTGGCGAGCAAACAGATGTATCGGTTGCATCCGTTAAACCAACGGACGGCTTACAGGTTATGTACGCATACCAATTTCGCACTACAAGCCCAAAACATAACCCTCCTCTGGCCCATGTATCCACAAGAGAGAGAGAGATATATATATATATATATATATATATATATATATATATATATATATATATATATATATATATATATATATATATATGGAAGGAGGGAGGATCCGAGGAGGGTTAGAACGGGGTCTGTCCCAGGCTTTCGATTCCTCGTGGTTGTGGCGGTCACGGTGACCCCGTGGTATTCTCTTGGGCCACTGAGGTGCAGCGCTCTCCCCTCGCTGCCGCCGCCTCTCTGACCTAACCGACCCCCCTTCCTTCTCGATCGGCGAGCTGCCGACCCCGCAATGTGTGCTCTCAAGGGAAAACAAACGTGTTCGAATTTGGCAACGACCCCAGAAGGTTAAACGTGACCTCTTCCCATCTCGCGACTCGTGGTTCACTCCCTCCATTACACTCTTGTCTCAGTGTATTTTTTCCATTACCCTCTTAAACCCATATGTAAATACTTATGTTCACCTTCCCTCTAACCCTGATCAAGACAAGTAGACATACGTTCAAGACAAACATTAGTGTTTTTCACTAATAAAGGAACTCATTGAATTGGCAAACGTTTAGACGTGTCATTCGCATGATGATAATAATGTAACTCGTCGAAGCTTACGTAGTAATAAACCAATTTCTCCAGTAGAAAATATTTGGAGACTTTTTATGCTTCATTTCAAGAAAAGGATATTCAAAAAATTTCAGGCGATTCAGTGTGATCCGATCCCATCACTTCACGCCATATTCTAATGAAAGTGTGCAAACAGATGAGTTTATTTTTGTGCATGTGTGTCTTTATACTCGATCCCTAATGAATTACAATTGTTGGTACTTCTTCGTGTATCATTAACATGGTTGGTTCAATTTATATCGCGTCTATTTCTAACCGTAATTAAAAGTTGCAAAATCCGAAGAGTGGTTTCCGTTCCGAACTATTTTCATTCACCTTGATAGTTTTTCAGCTCCTCTCACCTCTCCTCTCCTCTCGTCAAAAGCTTCATGCCGCTCCTTGTCTAAGTTTATTCGAATCATTATTCACTTGTGCAACACGAAATTTTATAAATAACTTATTATTGAAGGTTACAAGACTCGAATCTGCAAATTTTCCGAAATCGGTATGATACCGGAAGAATTTCCCAATGTCCCTTTTCGCTGGTTTTTCGCAATAGCAGCTTGAATCAACGGCTAATAGAATACGTATGCCAATCTATTAGCACTTTCCAAAATAAAGTTATGAGAACAAAGTTAAGCTAGTTCTCTCAACACAGGATGGTGTAGGACCATTCGTAGACACAGAATTCATTAGCAGCCCTCACGGATAATAGTTAATCCGTAAAAGTAGTCCGAACGAAGGTGTCGAGATTAATAGGACGGGAGCCCTGAACGATCCTCCGGCGCGAGGTGGCAATCTTCCCCGATTAAATGCACTAAACAGCCTCACAAAATTAAATCACCTGGAACATTATATAACGACTCTTGAAGAGTTGTTTTTGAGACGGTACACTGGAAAGTAGTTTCGAAGTGAAAACTTTCGGAGAATTTGCAACGATTTCCTTCAGATAATTACAAGCCTCTTCAATTTCTTGGATTTTGTTTGTCTAGCTTTAATTTCCTTTCCTCTCCTCCCACGCTCCCATAATTTTCTCTTCTGTATTCATATCCCTTCAATTGTTTCAAAACTCCTACTCATTACCAGTAGGTAAATGTGTGGCCTGAATCTCCCTCCTTCCTACAAGTTCACCCTCTCAATTTGGCATTCATTTTAGTTCATTTCTACACGTTCCTGATTAACCCTGTGCATTCATAATGATTGTTGTTTTTGTACTAGAAAATGCGATTCCTAAAAACACACTATCTTGGATTTTCGTAAGTCCGTCGTTATTTTTTTTCGCGTAAATTGAGTGTGCGATGCGGCGAGCGAACATACGTGTCATTACATCCCTCTGTACAAGTGGAGGAAAGGGACAACGATTTCTAACCTAATTTAGAAAGTATGTCCGCCGATAGAAATTTCCCGCTTAGGGATTGCGAAAAGGGTTTTCTGCTTCTGAGAGATAGCTGAGGTGGATACTTTGCCGAATTCCATTGCAATGAAAAGGAATTGACGAATACGACTTGGTGCTTTCACAGAATAGAATTTTACAAATTCTATTACATTGAAATGCAAAATCCTATTTGTTACTTCCTTGTCATTACCTGCTTCTTGAATAAATGAGATAACGGAGCACTGTTTCACACTTAAATTTATTTATTTTTTCCATTAAAGTATTGGGTGAATCGGTAATGTTATGAGTAATCAAATCATTCTTCATCGTTTTCCAAGGAATACATATTGTCATTTACGAGTTTCATCACCAGTTCATCCCCATTTATTCAGCATCACTCTCACCTTCAACCTCGCTTTCTGTTTTGAGGCTCCTCCAGGCCTCCATCAATCGATAACGAAATATTTCGATGAACGATTTTTCGGACCCCTCCGCTATGCCGGAAGATGAGAATTCAGAAGATGAGAATTGAACCGAACCAGAGATTGTATTTCCTTATCGTTATGCCGAATATGAAGTTTTTAATCATATAAAATTTATATTAAATGAGTTCGTAATTTTCCACAGACAAATTCATTTGATATTGCCATCAAATAATTTCACGAAGTAGAATTTACATATACACGAAGATTTTACATATATATGTAAAATTTACACTCTTCCTTTCCTCTTAATATGTATTTCTTTTCTTATTCGCTGCATTTGACTTCTAAAATGTATTAAGTATAACTGAGAGTTGTGGCAGAACGGACACACGAAACAAACAAACAAACGTACGTACAAGGATTACCTGATTTACGAAGCCTTAACACACGAACAATAGAATTCCCCATCTGTAAATTTGAATGAATGGCTCATTATTTTTCGTGAAGGTTCTAAAATTTTCGTTGTTTTTAAAATCGCAATGATTTGAAATGACGACTAATATATGTGCATAATATGTGTGTGATCCGTGGGTCCAAAAATATTTGCTCACGATTCCAAATCAAGTGCAGGTCAGGATCTGCAAGGGAACTAGCGTGGGTTAAAAATAATATAGAATGCCCCTGGAAAGGGATATTTGCAGAGATTTTGGAGTGCCTGATCTGAAAAAATTTGGACAAACACGACAAGAGTAGAAAAACTTAAAAGCAAACGATATCTTCCTAGATTGTTCGATACCATGGGGCTTAACGGATATGGCGTGTCGGAAATGACCGTGTTTACAGCCGGCAGGGACGTCAAAAACAGCCGCTTGCTTTCCCCGCAGGGGCTTTGTGACGTTGATCTCCCTTCTGTAGATTTCAGTCATGAAGGAGATTGCAGAAAAGTCGCGTTTCGTCAATACTGCACACCCGTCCGGCAGGCATGACTTTTTGGCGCCTTAGGTCTGACACCCCGCAGCTCGTGTGAAAATGGCGCACTTTGTGAACCACAGCTGCACGTGATCAATCCACGTATGAGTAAACGTTACGCTCAACCAAAGTTTGGTTTACGAGCCACTCACGTGCATGACCTAGAGTCTATTTCAATGCATTGACAGTAGTTTTTAGGTATTTTTAAAGCTCGCTTGGAATTGAGCATATTAGGATTTTGTGTTTTCTTTCTAATGAATTCGTTTCACAGCGCCGATCCTTCGCCTCACTTGCCTTACCACGCACATACTTATCTGGTGAAACAAATACGGGGAATATCTGGACAAGCTATCAAAAATTAGGTTTTATTAGAAGAGTACTGGGTACATGTGATGAAAAGATCAAAGATAAATGTTATTTGTCGCTGGTTAGGCCTAATTTAGAATATGCTGCAAGTATGTGGGATCCTCACGAACTTGGATTAATTGCCAAATCGGATAGCGTGCAGCAAAGTGGAGCTAGATTTGTAAAACGTTGCTATGATAAACTTAATATCGTATCCCAAATATTAGAGCAGCGAGGCTGCGAATCACTCACGGAGCGAAGGTTAAATTACAGATTAAATCTTTGCCATAAATTGGAAGGACGTCTCTTAAGCAGTGATGTTGAAAATGTATTATTACCCCATCGTACTACGGCAGACGAGATCATGTCTGTTAAATTAGAGAGATTAAGTGTAGAACAGATAAACTTAAGATGTAATTTGTTTCATGAACAATAAGGGATCAGAATAACATTGCCCGACGTCGGTAGGGTCATATTCCGGACAAAATTATTTGAGTGCGTAATTACTCCTTGCCACACAGCCTAGAGGTGGATTGTAGGGTACTAAAACAAAAAATAAATAAATAAATTATCTGCGAGGAAATATTTAATAGCATTTAACACTAGAGAAACTAAAATTTTAAATGCATTACAATCAAGACCAGTGAAAGTATAATGAGACTTGGGATTTTTATGGCCAGGAATTGTACCCCATCAAAATAACTCAATAATTCGTGTAGAATACGTTTTTACCCAGAGGAAGAGATTTCCCGAACATTTCAGCCGAAAAAATTTCTTGCCATTTTCATATAACCTTTTCATTCTTCCTAAACAATCAATTTCACATTTTTATCATGCTTGTTCTTGTATGTAGCTCATTGTAGTTTTTTCAATCAACTTTTCGTTTCATTACAGCTGGTTTTTACGTCTCATGTCATCGCAAAGGTCATATTTCTTCTTCTTGCAGGCTTATTTTCTTCGCGTACTCTCGTATATGTGATCGCTTCTGTTCATTGAAGTTTTCGTCATTCTTATATCCAGGATTGAAAAAACTTCATTTATCATTTTGACAATTGCGTGATGGCATCACCATATTTTAAAATATGCCATCTCGTCGGTGGAAAGATAATAAAGAGTAAGCTGAACGTGGGCACGTGCAACGGCGTAAATAAATAGGCAATCGAGCAAAGTTTTTTTCCGTCGGAATTAAGTCTATCGCCGCGTTTAGCAAGAGGCGCAAACACACCGCAGTGGTGTGGATTGGTCCTTCGGTCATTTCGTTGCTAGAAGGGCACTGATTGCGTACGATGTTTGCGCGGCAAGCATCGCAATTAAGGCCGTCGGGTCACCTCTCCCCCTCTCCCCAACGCTCCCACCGACCGAATCGCCGCCGCACCGCGCCGGACCCAATCAACCCCCGCTAATCCCAGGCCTGTCAACGGCCAATTCCAAGTCAGAGTTCAGCGGGAGGGCGGACAGCCGGCCCCGAACTGTCACGAAAGTGATTGGAGGGAGTGGAATGGTCCAATTGTGCCGGGGTATTTGGGGAGGGGATCGATATGTGTAGGAGAAAGACAGACCTTTCACTCTCTTAGGGTGAGCGATAACCAAGCGGGAAATAAAGAATTGAAACTTACGGCCTCTAGGGAGTGTGTTTGTGTCTGTATATATTATTATTAGGTAATCTACCGGTTAAGGTAGGTTTTTGGATGGACACAACTATCAAATAAACATTTTGTGACTCCCCACCTAGCAAACTAATCTATATCAGGTCCCTCTTCATCTCGGTGTACTTCTTTCCTCCCTTCATCCCGTCCAACATCCTTATCCTGTTCCTACCCTTACCTCGCTTGCCCAACATTCTCCCCTCTATTACCCTCTTCAACATTCCACTACCGCTCAATACGCCTTTCATCCATTTTTCCTGCCTCCATAGGATTTCTCTCAACAAACCCCTCTCCTCCCCCACCATTTCCAGTACTTCCTCATTTGTTTTCCTTTCGGTCCATTTCACCTTCTCCATTCTTCTCCACACCCACATTTCAAAAGCCTCCAATCTACGTCTATCCTCCTGCTTCAGCGACCACGTTTCCGCGCCGTACATAGCTACGCTCCATATCAGAGTTTTTACGAGTCTTGTCTTAACATCCCTACTCAACGTCCCCGTCATCAACTCCCTCCTCCTTGAGAAAGCCTCCTTGCCTAGCGCAATTCTTCTCCTTACGTCCCTACCACTTTGACCGTATTGGTCCAAAACACTTCCGAGATATGTAAACTGCTCTACCTGCTCTATTCTTTCCCCGCCTATTTTAATATTTAGCTTAGCCTTTTTCTTTCTGGAAAATCGCATAACCTTTGTTTTATTAATATTGATTCTCATCCCATATTTATCGCACTGAACCTCCAATTCACTCAACAATGCTTGCAACCCCTTGGCTGACTGAGCAACTAATGCTTGGTCATCAGCAAACCTAACCGATTTTACGAGTTCCCCTCCGACTTTCATTCCTACCTCCAGTTCTTCCCATGCCTCTTTAATCATTTCCTCTACATATACGTTGAACAGTACCGGTGACAATGGGCAACCCTGCCTTACACCTCTTCCTAACACTGCCCATCCAGACTCTCCGTTCCCCACTCGCACCTGAGCAGTCTGAGACATGTACAGGTTGCGGATCAGTCTCCTGTCCCTCCAATCCATTCCTATTTTCTGCAATACACGCATTAATTTTTCCCAATTCACTCTATCAAACGCTTTTTCGAAATCTACAAAACAGGCAAAAACGTCCTGATTGTATTCTATATTCCTCTCGACTAGTGATCTCATTACTGCAATGGCATCACGCGTACCTCTTCCTTTCCTGAACCCAAACTGATCATCCCCTAAGTAATCATTTGCCTTACTCTCTATCCTTTTGTTGATGATCCTGAGAATAACTTTAGCTGCGTGGGATATCAAACTTATTGTTCTGTAATCCTCACATGACGAAGCCTTTGCCTTTTTTGGAATAGGAACTAACACCGATCTCACAAAATCTTCCGGCCAGATTCCTTCCTCATAGATACTACGAATCAGTCCATATATGGCCTTCTTCCCACCTTTCCCTAACCATTTCAACATTTCTACAGGAATATTGTCCACCCCCACAGCCTTATTTGCTTTCATCTCCTTTAATGCCCTTTCTATTTCATCGTCGAGTATGCCTGGACCTAAGCTATCTTCTTCTACGTCATGTTCCTTTTCTATGTCTAACCTTGTCGGCCTAAGTTCTTTACCATACAGTGTTTCTATATATTCCTTCCATCTCTCTTGGATTTTTCCTGGTTCAACTATTACCCTACCCCACTTATCTTTAACTGTTAGCACAGATCTTGCCTTCTTACTTCCCGATAATAACTTAACCTTGCTGTATAGAGCACCAATTTCACCCTTCTTCTGTAAACTTTCCATATCCTCGCATTGCGTTCTCCACCATTCTTCTTTTGCTTTATTTGTGGCCCTTCTCAATTTATTGTTTAACTCTTTGTACTTCATTTTGCCTAACTCTGTGTTTACATTTTTCCATCTTCTTCTCTCATCCATCTTCGCAATCATCTCATCCGTTACCCTTGGTTTCCTTATCCTTTTCCCGTTAACGGTTCCTATAGTGTCTTTAGCGGCTTCCAATATCCCTTTCTTGATACATTCCCATTTTTCTTCGATAGCACTCAGTTCTTTACCGTCATCCATCCTTTTCTCTACAGCCTCCTGATACTCCTTCCTCGTCAATTCATTTACTGCTTCTAAATTCCATTTTTTAACCCGCCGCCCTTGCCTTATCTTCTTGAAACGAACATTACATTTCATAACAACTAAATTGTGGTCAGAGTCCGCATCCGCTCCTGGGAAACTGTGCGAATTTATCACACTGTTCCTAAACCTGTGCCTAACCATAATATAATCTAACTGATACCTTTCTGAGTCACCTGGCATTTTCCATGTATACCTACGCCTTTTGTGGTGTCTAAACCATGTGTTAGTGATGACTAACCCCTGTCTCCTGCAGAATTCAATTGCTTTCTCCCCGCGTTCATTCCTCGTGCCTAACCCATAGTCCCCCACCTCACCACCATCTCTTCCTTCGCCTACCGTCGCATTCCAATCCCCCATCACTATCAAATGTTTCCCTGCAGGAACACTCGCGATGATATCCTCTAACTCATCATACATCCTATCGACTTCTTCCTCCTTGTGGTTGCTCGGTGGCATGTATACCTGAATAATGACCAAGTTCGTCGGCTCTGCTTTAATCTCTACGAGTAAAATTCTATCTGTCGCTTGCTCTATGTTGACTACGCTTCTTCCTACCCCTTTATTTAAAATTACGGCAACCCCTCGTTGGCTCTCATCCCCGCCGCTGAATATTACTCTATAATTGTCACTCCAGTAATCCCCGCTATCCTTCCATCTCACCTCGCAGAGGCCTAAAACATCTATGTTACCTCTTTCCATCTCTCGCTTAATATTTTCTAATTTGCCTCTCCTCAACATTGTCCTGACGTTCCAGGTTCCTATTCTAACTACTTTCGCCTTCTTCTGAGTCTTCTGTCCTGCTGAAGTTATTCCTTCCCCGCAAGGGTTTCGTGGGATGACGACCGCGGAAGCCTTGCCTCTCCCGCTGCCGGGCACGACACACGGCCTCTTGGGCCGTGTCCCGTAGTTGCCAGGACTCATATTATCTATAGTGCCCATCATAATATTCTTGGGAATCATAATTGAGGTGGTTTCCCGTTGCCTTCCTCAATAGTGTTTTTAACGTGACACCATCACTTAATGGCCGCCCCACTGGGGTCAGACGCCATTGCAGCCGCCTCACTGAGGAACAGACGCTGCGTGGACTACCTTTCGTCTGGCTCCTAACCTTCGACCTATCTGGCATGGGTGACCCTTCCAGGAGTAATTATTTTTACTCCCGCCAGCACAGCTCTAGGGGTCATCGGAACACACAAGCCCTTCGACCACGACAAGGTTGTAGTCCATGGGAGGGGTCTGTATATATATATATATATATATGTATATATGTATATATAATATAAATTGACTAAATAGTCGACACAAACACAGAAACTAAAACATAAAAGAGGGACTCACTGGTTCTCGAATTTTCGGTGGTGCACCCATCTTTCTCAAGAGGAATTAGGAACCGAGAACCAGTGAGTCCCTCTTTTATACGTTTTAGTTTCTGTGATTGTGTCGACTAGTTAGTCAATTTACATTATTGTGCACGTTCGTGGGTTTTTCAAGAAAGTTACTTTATATATATATATATATATATATATATATATATATATATATATATAAAGTGAAGTTTTATCACCAGCCGTTTGAGGAAGCCAGGAACAGTAGAGGGTCTTAGATTTCGTGAGTCTTAACTTGGAAGATATACAATTACGCGTAACTTGCGAATGAGTTTTCAGGAAAGATGCGATTTGTGTCTGAGGCATAAGAAAATTCCTTTTTCTTCAATTTCCTGTGATATATCAGCTATGTAAAATGATTAAATTTTCTTTTTAACTTCGATATTACGCAAATGAGCTTTCTTTATAAGAGTCAATGTCAAAAGAATGAGATTAATTACATCATGTTGTGGAATTTTACTGAAAGTTTTGAGTTGATTTCTTCTAGGAGTTAGCAAGCCCGGAATTTACCTCGATGGAAAACTCCACTCATCTCTTTCCTGAGACTTCCTATCAGTGTTTTCATATGAGATTTCATTCCTGCGTCCACTAAAAACCATGAAAAATATTGTAGCCTTGAGTTCTCCTTAAAAATACCATTTCCAACATCACATTTTTACTAGACTTTCCTGTCTCATTATATTACCCGATAGCACGTATTTTCAACGTCTTTTTTATAGCGTTTTTTCCTCTTTAACTCATTCAAACATCTCATTCTTCGTAAATATATCGGGTCAACTAACTCCTAATATTGGTATACATTTCCAGGCTTTGAAAGAGTCCAACATTCTTTTTCCCTTCCTCTACAGCCAAGGTTTCGCACCCACACAAGCATTCATGTATAATAGCTTGGCCCCTCTCAAAAGTTTGCGTAAATTTCTTATTAAAGTCTGCTCATATTATTTGCTGTAAAAAAGTTTTATTTTCTCAATCGAAACTCTCTTTAACCCATCCATTTCCTACTTTTTACTTCTCTATTGCCCTCTGCAAAATTTGCTAATAATCAACCCAAGTTGTTGGATTCCCATCTCTTCATTGTTTTGGACTTCTTATTATTTTTTTTGCTATTGCCATATCCAAATTGCACTTCAGCCCATTATTTTTGTATTTTCATTGTTCACTCTCATCTTGTATTCACTTCCCATTATGCCATTTCACATAGTTCCATAGTTTCCACTATAATTTATAACTCTTCTTGACTCTCTACCTTGACAATTTTATTATTCACACACCATTGTATGTGTACCATCGTCCCGTCCCAGCATATTCAAGCTTGAAAACAATTTCCCCCCTATGGGGATGCCCTTTCAATCCATGTGTCTATTCTCCTTTATTCCTGTTCTGCCACAGGTTCGCTTTGGCGGCCCCCTCTCTGAGATCCGAGACAGGGGATATTTCACCTCCGGATATACATTTTACCGAAGAGCTTTCCATAGTGGTAAATTGGTCTTGGAAACCGTATTTGATCTTAAATGTAACAGCTTCACCTGACCTTTTGTAGCCTATGCCATTCGTCCCTTTGGTCCATCCTCCTTTATAGATGATTTATTACCCCAAGGGCCTAAGGGCATCCTGAACCTCTTGACCCAGAGAGGAGATCTCCTTATCCCCGGGAGATATTCGGTCCTTCCATTCGTATGCAATGGTTGCCCCTTCTCCGAAACGTTGAATGTTACGACTATTCTTTCATCAGCATGAGGGCCATACTGTCTTTTCCTGACCCCTTCCAGTACCTTTTGATGTGCCCAGAGGTAGTCAAGTGACACACAAGTTGAAATACTTCAATTGGCTAACAATAGATTCATAAATTATATATATTTAGATTTTCAGAGTAAATTACGTTTCCTCGATAGCTCAAGTGGTTATAGCATCGCCCCGGAAAGTCGAAAGATATGGTGTTCAGTTCCCGGTCAGGGAGATATTTTTGCACTTGTGATCTGCTTGATTCCGCCTAACCCCCCCCCGCCTGTGTTCATTCTTTATATGTATTCCTAACCCTTTCCCCAATAACTAATTTCATATAAATTAATGAATACATACATATATATATATATGTATAAATATATATATATATAATATATGCATATATATACACATGTATATATTTATATACAGATGATTTCTTCGAAGTAACACGGAAGTGTTGAATACAAAACTTTGACAGCAACACACAATATGAGAACACATCAAAAGAACACTCACACGTTATTTTTGATAATTTCGACGGAATCGTGCTTCGTCTTCCTCGGAAGATTAGTTAGGACCCTAACTAATAGTTTTAGTTAGAGTTCTAACAGCACAATTTGGAGCAACGGAGCACGACGGAATATATTAATAAAACTTTAGTGAAAGTCTCACGGACGTGAATAATACACATAATGTATTTGAATGTAGCACTAGTGAACAAAGACAAAAAAACAGAAACACAAAAAAAGAGAAACTCACTCGGTATCAAATTTTCGGTGGCCCAAGTCACCTTTCTCAAGGAAATCCCAAAACACGCCTCCGAACACAACACTCCTTTTGAAAAATGCTATAGTTTATCTATCTTAGCATCCCTCCCACCCTCTGACCATCAACTGAAACTTAAACACATATATACTTATAAACACACATACACACTTAAATTTATAAGGAAGGAAAAATCCCCATAACCATTATTAAAGTTCAAAATACAACAGAAAAAAGGACAACTTTGATGGAAATGTGTAATGGTATATACGTTATGTGGTAACTGAGGTAATGGTGAGGAATAACATTATAGATATAATTAGGCCATCGGCATACGGATCACTTCAAAAGATTATTTGCGCGGGTTTTGTATCCTCCGAAGCTGACTATGCTAACAAAGGCCCAAAGATAAATTCCATTGAATTCACTACACTCTCCTTTTCGGGAATCGGTAGAAATGAGTTC
Source organism: Hetaerina titia (assembly GCA_037158775.1). Classification (NCBI taxonomy): domain Eukaryota; kingdom Metazoa; phylum Arthropoda; class Insecta; order Odonata; family Calopterygidae; genus Hetaerina; species Hetaerina titia. The sequence goes on from CM073772.1 coordinate 81,337,955, forward strand.
ACCTTATTCGACGTGCACCCCTAATATTATGTTTACCCGTGAGCTCCTTGCATTTTAAACCCACATCTTTTTGAATTCCTAACTACCAATTACAGTAACATGGGCTCAACTAAACTGAAAAGCACGCTAGCAAACGGAGAACGCGCAGCTGCCATCTGTAAACAGGCAGCCACGACCTTACTCTGGGAGTGTGCCGTCATCGCCTGGGTGTAAGGGTTGTTCTATTCCGGTACTCCTCAATTCACCTTTCAAGCGCCCACCCTCGCCAAGTTGTTTCCCGCGCACGGCCCTTACTCACGGGCGTCACATTCGACCCAGGGCAATTTTAAAAAGTACGTATCCCGACCCACTCAACCCCTCTACCCGCACTTGACGAATGTATTCCCCCTGAAAAACTCCCATCTCCCCCACTTGGGGGCGGCGATACCTACGTACACTGGGGGAATCATCCCGATATTTAAAGTTATCGATCAAGCTGAAACGGAGATTTGCTATGATACTTGAGAATATTATAATAACCATGAATACATGACGTGTGGACATGGGGTCTGTTTCTCAAAATCTTTCCGCGAGTTCGGAAATAATTTCATATAACAACGCATTTTTTTACAATACTTACCGATATGTATAATTCTCAGTTCTTTCGAATATTTGATATTACGTTTTAAGAGTGGTCATCAAACTTTTAAACTGACCTTCACCTTAAAGACAGAGACCGTCGACGATATAATCGATACGTGCTGGGCAAAGGTCTATTCATGGGTGTTCAAGACGTCGAACGCTAAACTATTTGCATTCCTCACTGGTTAAAAAGGAAATTATACAGTAAATACTCAGTACCTCCTCGAATTTAAGGCGTACAAGACAGTTCTACTATTGTTTTGTTGGTATAAAGTATTTCTAAGAGCAGTGATTGCATAGAATTCTACTCGTGAAAGTCGAGTTTTGCGTGTATCACAACTGCTCCTCTGCGAGTTGATTATCGGTCACTGCCGTGTTCAATACATCGATATTGAACTCATCAACTGAGTTAAATTATTGTAACTTAGCCACTCTTATCGAAGTAGTATACTGCATAAAAGAGAAATATTTATTTTTCCTTCGAACATCAAAAAGATAAGTATTATTATAATGATTGATAATTCACATAATGACCGACGATTGTTTGATTTAATTTCGTTGTTACTGACAAGTGGAATACTGAACTAACGACTGGAAGTCGTAGTCGCGGTTTTCCTCGATCATCAATTTGGTATTCGATTCGACAAAAATTGATCAGTCACAAGACGACTCCCGAGGGCAATCGCCGGTTATTTAATTCACATCTAGGAGTAGACATACATATCACCTCGATACGTGTGGCGCATCGAGGTTCGATGCTGAAGGTGGTGCGATACAGCACGCGGTGCCTAATCCATCTCTTCATACCTTCCCGTCCCACTCGCCCCGCGTTGGCTCACCCGCTCACCTCCAACCCTCCTCTTCCCCACACCCGACAACATCGCCTCGAACCGCACTGCCGCTCTCTCATCCCCCTTCCCCCCGCGGCGGCTCCCGCATAACCACTTAACCCACGCGACAGCTTCCAAAGCAAGCTCTTCAGATCGCGGGAGGGAGATTGCGTGGAATGCAGGCGGCTGGAATAACAAATGGAAGGAGCACTTAGGTTCGCGCTCGCTCCGACGAGGGGAGGTAGGGCGGGGGCTGCGCAAGGGGTGTCGGGGGAAGGATGAGGTGGGGGGGGGGTTCCGCGAAGAGAACGAACGAGCTTTGCGTCAAGACACCGCCGGATGTCTGGGCCATCCCACCGCCCACATTCTGGGTGGCGTGTGATATACGTCCCTGCGATTGCAACCTCGGTTTCTCGTTACAGGGTACCCTTTGGTACCTGGTACCCAAGGATCTGATCTCCGTGGACGGATTCCCTACACCACAACCGGGAGGGGATAACTTATCAGCAATTGATCCCCTTCATTTTTCGGAATAGGCTTTTAAATTGATTGGGCGATATTTTTCTTTCCCTATCCGGGGGAACCTTTCAGGAGGTTAGGGAATTTGCCAAATTGTATAACCTATTATTTTCACGGAATTGAAGATGCAGGAGAGGCCGGGAAGCAATAGGATTTTGAGAGTTTTGATAGAGGGAGAATCTTGAGAAGAGTGAGAAGAGAGGATTTTGGAGCAAGGGAATAAAGGTGGAATGTTTGTGGTTGAAAATTAGTCTGCTGTGATACAAGCTGTTCAGTGTTATGTTGGGTTCTGAATTTCAATTGTGCTTAGTCCCTAAAAGATCACGACTTTGCGTAGGTATCATTTGTCATCGGTCCATCGAAAACGTACCCAAAATAGATATTAAAGTGGGAAAACTCACATAGAGGTACATAGTAATAGATGTAAAAATTAATATTATAGGTAATAGGAGGTTTATTACCTACTTATTACTTTAAATTAACGTCTTAAGAATTCATTCAACTGTTAGTCACTAAGTTCTAATAAGTACTGCAGACAGTTTTAATCCATGGCCAACTAATTTTTTAGTCCTTTTGAAAGCTGTGGCCTTTTCGTAATAATCACCTTTCAACGAATACTCTTTCATCGCAACAAAGAATCTATGATCAAAGAGGGAAAAGAACCTGCATTCACCGGCGTGAGATCAGGTACTTCACAACCCGATCAGAATAGTCGTCATGGCTCACAACCACGTTCTAATATTTTTGCAAGATTTTAAAAACTCGTAAACAATCTAAAATAATTAACATTGTTATAGCAACATACCAGATCATTTCATTATAGGTATATAGTATTTACGTGCTCAAGGAGGAATACGAGGAATGTGTCTGACAAAATTTCCAATGGAAGGCAAAGAGATTGTAGGAGCATAGGTATAAAAATATTACCCATCAAAGCAGCATCCACAGAAGCGGTAACCTTCAGGTACGAGTGTCAGACTCCTGATACCAATCGGATTTTTGAATAAAACCGTCTCAGGGAAATCATCAGTCGTGTATATATGTCTGGAGCAAAAGCTAAATCTTGATAAATTGCAATTTTCCTGAAACCAGGGAATTGCAGGTACCATTTCGGGCAAATATTAAAAGAATTACATTATTTAAACGAACATACAAATGAATCTGCAACTTCTTC